>VNKC01003672.1:0-62879 GCA_008042775.1 Drosophila pectinifera
TATATATTTAACTATATACAAGAATATATAAGTATTTATATATATATATAAATAAATCTAATTGTTTTTGTCCTTAACATTTAGTTAAACGTAAGATCGAATCATATTTTATGCCGTACAACCAAAAGGAAAAGTGAGCAGGATTGAGCAGAAATATTTATTAAATGTTTCAACTAAGTTGTATAATTATAAGTGAGAAAGAAGTTTACATAATGGAATTATGTATATCTGTGTATCGTATCTAAGCAACATTTGCGGGAAGAGGTGGCAAGAGGCGGCAAGCAAAACACAATGATGATCATGATAAGTAGTATTCAAATTCGAAAGATTCAGACAGAAACTTAACGCACAATGATATATGTAACAGAAAGGACACCAATCAAAACCAAGCTAGACCCCAAAGCGAACCACACACGAATGAACGACAACCACAAGATATATATAGGCGTACTTATATATACTCCGTAAGTATATAGACAATTTCAATAACTGATAAATATATATACATATATATATACAGAAGAAAGCAAAATTTACATGCATCTCAAATACATTTTCCGCATTAACCGCATCAAACTAAACAAGTCAACAATTACAAAAGCGAATAAACCGATTCGACGACAAATGTGTGTACGATGGAATGAATATTATAAATTACGAAAACTACAAAAATTACAAATTATAAATTACAAATTATGGATGGCGAACCAGCAACCAACAAAAACCACAAACAAAATATCCAAAAATTGTAAGCAATTTTGTAATCATTGTCGTATTTTAGATACGGAAACAATTAACAACATTTCCTTTTGTTAACAACATTCATACACACACCACACACACCATTACACCATCACACCATCACACACACACTCGCTCAGTTGAGTTCATTGCATAACGAATACAAAATGAAAAACCAACAAGAAAATTAAGAAAGTAACAAGTTTATGGTAAACGAAGAAAGAAAGGCATACAAGTAATTTTAAATTGAATAAAAATTAGTATTAAATATGTACAACAAAACCGTTGCAAGGTGTTTTATTTATTTCAAAAGGGTTCTTATTCCTGTAAGTAGAAAAACATCTTTTACATCTATTATTTGGGCACTGAACTTCAAGGTTTGTAGTCCAACTATAAAAATATATATACCTATAATATAGGTATATATATAAAGCCCTTCGCTCTGGCATATGTATGTTTTGGCTTTATATTCCTCAAGGCTTAGTCATATCATATCACCCTTACAACTCGCAAAGGCTTTCATTTTCTACGAAGAATGAATTCTAGACACTCCCTGCCCTAAACAGTAGATCAGATTGTTTTCATAAATATATGTATATTTTCTTGATTACTTTACAAAACTGCTATTAAAAGGTAAAAATTTATGGGCTTCACCTATAAATGCATAATTTCAGATGAATACATAATTATATGATCAGTCTTCATATGAATATCTATACTATCTGATGCTTTGAATCAGTTTTTGAGCAATTTTGATATAGTCGTCAACATATCTTATATTTAAAATAGGAAAATAGTTATAAACTAGATTAAAATTGCATTTTAAGAGCAGAAGTGGTCCTATTCAACATTGCTCCTTTAATATTGGCATTATTTGGTACAACTTATGTATAAAAACTGAGCAATACGTTACCCAATCAATATGCTGGACTGGCCACGTTCATATTCAATTGGAAGCTGGCCCATCTGTAGTCGCGGCTATCCGGATTACGCACTAGGCACATGAGCGGCGGCTGTTTCTGGTTTCCTCCCTTGGCACGCGGCAGTTCGTGGAGGAGCTGCTGCAGACCGACGGCCGTCACGTAGCCCACGGCACTGACGGTGGCCTCCGTAAAGCTAAATCCGCCAGAACGAACGTAGCCGAACACTTCGCGACTACACTGGCGGCGCACGCTGTCCCGCATCTCCGCAGCATCTGTGGGCAGCCACAGGCGGCACATTTCCTCGAGATGCGAGCGCACCAGGTGAGCTGTATTGGCTGAACGTATGTGAACGCGTTTGGTTGCTGTCTCCTGCAGACGCCGCTTCTCGCGCACCCTTCTCGCTCGCAATCGCTTTAGCTTGAGCTTGTGGCTCTGTCGCAACTCCTTGCGCGCCCACTCGTTCAGATCCGGCTGCGCGGGCTCCACGTGCACGGGTGCCGACTCATCGCGCTTAATCTGTCGCCAGCGGTGCTTGTGATCCGCCGCCGTAGGCAGGCAAATTAAGGCATTGACCTTTATATGGCCTCGGGCTACGAGCCGCAGCTGAATCTGGATGATAGCCTCCTCTGGCAGCAGTTCTGGCAGAGGCCGGCGTTGCCTCAGGCACTCAGCAATCTCCTCCAGCTGCTGGCGATGCCGCAGAACGTAGAAGAGTCCACTGGCAGGAGCGGCAGATGAACGCCAGTCTCGCACCAGGTGTTTCCAGGGAGCACTGAATGGACTGACCACTGCTAGCTTCCGGTAGTTCGTGCGCTTGTTGGGTGGCAGCCGGAAGTAGCGGCCTCGAAGCTCATCTACAGATGCGACAGTCTCTTGTGCTCCTGAAAGGGATTTTAAGCGTAATTTGTATCATTAAGGTAATATATCATCATACGCTTACCTGCCACCGTGTCCGGCAGGTGCATCTCGGCACCCGCCTCCCTGGCCACCGTATCCAGCTCCCGTAAGCCGCCCGGCCTGGCGCCCCACATGGTGAGCGTAAGCCAAAGGATCATGCCGTAGCCAGCCGGGGCAATCACATCCCAGCCGCAGCCGTAGGCCAACCTCTTGTAGCTGGAGTCCTGGGAGCCTGGTCGCTGGATCAGTATCAGCGGAACCGACTGCATTTGCTGCTCAAAGGCACACTGTGCTCCTGGCACCACGGAATGCCGCTGACGCAGCTGCTCGTACGTATGCGTGGACATGATGCCCTTGGACAGACGCTCTCGAGCCTCCTTGCTCCACAAGGGACTCTCCGGCAGACTCTTTGGCTGACGCACTAGCAGATCTCCAGCCGAGCTTGGTTGTGCCGGTACCCCTTCCGCTTTAGTGCGTTTCTTCGGTCGCTGCAGGCGTGGATCGACGACTTGGTAGCCCATTACCAAGTTGGACAGCAGTTCGCTAGGAGAGCTCAGCTGCAGGGCAGCTTGGCAGTAATCGGCAGCTTCCTCCGGCTGCTCATTCTGCTGTGGACGCAAGCACGCGGACAAAACGTGTTGAGCCCTTGGTCCCGTCAAGCGAAATCGGTTGAACGCCCGCTGCAGCAACACCAAATAAAGGCTTTCATCCGAATTGGTGTAGCTGGGCTGCTGCTCGAAGGCCTTGGTCTGTGTCCAGAAACGAAGAGGTTTCTCCTCTGCTTTTTTCCCGTTCAGAGTCTTCTTATTGTCTGGCTGCAGCTGCTCCTCCTTCGGTTCCTCCATCGCTCCATGCTCATCGGCCTCCTCTTTCAATGGCAGCTTCTGTTGCTTCCTTGACTTCAGCTGGAAGACTTGCAGTAGTTGCTGTAGCGTAGCTTGAGCGGCGCTGGGATGCAGCCACAGCCAGAGGGTGCGTTCCACAAGCTCCTCCTGCTCTCTATCCACTTCTTCCTGTTGCGGACGCCACAAAAAGCTGGCTCGCTGCAGAGCTCCGTGCGGATACTGGCCGTCCTTGAACAGCTCCACGCTGCCCTCTCGTCGTCCGCTAACGTAGGTCTTGGCCGCGATGCCCAGACCGCACTCCGGACTCGTTAACCTGGCGAATCCTTGGCGCAATGCCGCCAGGCTGCCCCGCAGCTCCACACAGCTGTAGAAGGAGATGTCCTGAAGCAGGCAGTGCTGGGCACTGGCACGATAGCAGGCGCGGTAGGTCTTGTCGCAGCTAGCCAGCGGCAGTCGGTGACCCCAGCGATCGACCATGTGAAAGCGCTTCGCGTGCCAGATATGCGTCTCCAGCCAGACGTGTCGCCGCTGCCGGCGGACGTACTCGCGCAGCAGATTCTTGGGCCGGCGACGGTACTTCCTCGACGGGCGCTTGCTGTTCACCGGCTGATTGCCGCCCTTGCCCATCTGGGACTTGTGCGCCTGCCGGTACTTACGCGGCAGTCGCTTCGGGTGGTGCGACATCGCCCGGCGGCGCATGTGTTTCGGCAGCGTCTGGAAGATCAGCTTGCTGCTGCGCTGCGTCGTCTGCTCGGCGTCAGCGATCAGGTTGCGGATTTCCTGCAGCGCCCCGGCCGCATAGTGGTACGTGGTCACGTGCGACGGCAGCGTCACGCGGCCACCCAGCCTGGAGTCGTATTCCAGCTTCTGGCTGCTCATTGTTATGATTTTAAATCCTTTCGCAGGTGCTGACAAAGAAAAAACAAACGGAAACCGCGCACATGTGCCCGCTATTTTTCATTTTAAAGTGTGACCACCTCACGGTTTAGAGGAACCCAGCGCTTTTTCTACTGCAGATCTGGTGGTATATTTTAGGTATATTTGCATAAATGAAAATGGCTTGAGTGTGACCAGCCGGTATATTTGGAAAAATGAAAAAGGTGAAAAATATGTTTTAAGCGGTCACACTGCTCCATTTGTCGCATAAAAATTTGCTTGCGTTTGCTTTGCCGTCAAATTGAAACCCGTGTTTTTGTGTTGTTCTTTCCCCCCAGCTAGCTAAAACAAATCGATATGGTGAGTGGGTCAGCCTCCGGTTACTATTTATTGTTTATTGATGCTTGCGGCAGCGCGCCCTGCCGCCGCCTGGAAACGGACACTCATGTTTTTTCTTTGTTGTTTTTCTTTTTCGTTGCAGGCAGCTTACACCGAGGATCAGTTGGCTGGTGAGTGTATGCGTGAGCGCGGGGAAGACTGTGTGCCAGTGTGGGTGTGGGTGTTGGTTTGGAATTGGAAAAATGGTATGGAATTAGGCGCAGAAGTTGCAAAGTGCCAACAAAACGGTATAAATTGCATATGCGCTGGCACATCGCGCCCTCTCTTCTTCTCTTTCTCCCACCGCCGCTCTGCATTGGAATGCGGGAGTGTGAAAGCGATGACACGAAAGTATGTGTGTTACACATCTTTATAAGCGGCATATATATGCTGTGTGCATGAATCATTGATAAAACAAATACGCTGGAAAGCAGCCATACGAATACGACGATCGTGACTCACCGAAGAAGAAGGGGCAGTAAATATCATTGCTTCCAGCAAGTCGAAGTTATTGCTGCCCTTCCAGATATTGGATATAGTGCCTGGCTACGCTATAGTTATTCAGTTACTCCAGGGCTTCTGAATTACTTCTTCAAAAACCAAGTTATGTTAAAATATCTTTAGAAATTCCAAGTTATATTTACTTGATCCGCTAGGTTTCTGTGTCAGCTACATAAGTATTGTTGATTTCCACTAAATACCGACAGCTGTTAAGAGTAATTGGATAAATAACCCAGCTGTGCTCTTTATTTTCCCTTAACCACTGGAATCTATCAGTTTCAACGCGAGCTATGTGCATATTATGTGTTCAGTTAAAAGTTAACTCTAGTTTAACTCGAGAATCCATAGTTCCCTTATAACCTGAAGTACAAGTATAAGGTAATTCTTAAACCTTTGAGGGGAAAACTTCTTACAACAACAGATTACCCGTTCAAGGGTAGTACCCTTTCAGAAGGGTAATTTGAAAAAAAAAGCCACAGTTTAAGGCGATAGGAAGTCTGAGCGATAAGATATAGATAAAGGGGCTACAAAATGGGATAATCACCCGGGTTTTCGACGCGCCGGCAGCTCGATTCGAATAAAACTGCAATTGCAGTGGCGAAAATCAGCAAGTCGATAAGAGCCGGCTCCTAAACCAGCTCCGAAATGAAACAAAAAGTAAATAAATAAAAGCCGAAAGGCAAGATACAGTGGGCCAGGCTTCCATTTATGGAATGTCACCCCTCTGTGGGTCAAATGCGGCGTGATTCCGACTCTAATACCGATTCCGTGCCATTCCAATCGAATCAAATCGAATCTTTACGCAATCCCCTGTGATAACTTAATCAAAGCCAATTGCCATTACCCCGAGAGTGTGAGTTCTGTTCTGATAAGTTTCAGCCATGCTCTGACATTCTGACGTCAGCCCCCGACCGCATTCGACCATGTATACATGTGTGCTCTGTATATATGTATTTCGATTCCGATTCCGATTCCAACTTACCTTGCCTCGACATCGTCGCGTTGCAATCTTTAACTTTTAGCTCTCCGCCATTCGTCGCCGTTTTGTCATCGCCTAAAATGGACAAAAATGTGCTGGAATCGTTTGTTTTTATTGCCATTTTAGGATGTCGTATGCCGTGCCGTCGCATGATAGCCAAACGAAAAATTCCAATATCTCTGCAGGTCATCGAATGTCACACACTCTTATTTATGAATAATTTTTAAAGGCTGAAGTCAAAAATATATTGGGAAGGGGTTTCCCTTTATTAAACTCGTCCTAATTTACACGACCTTAGGAGCAACAAGTTAACTTTTATCGTTCATAAGGGAACTCCAAAGGAAACTACAAATACTTACCTCTACAGTCCTTCTGTTTCATTAATATTTGACTAACACCACTGTTAATGCTTTCTTTTATAGTCCTAAACCAGGTTCAATCCGATTCAATTAAGGAAATATGCACACAACTTCTTTATTCACTTGTTTCTGTGCGACTGCCGATCGCTATGTCAGGAAACTGATGAAAGGGTCCCAGCCCCAATTTTCCCTATTATAAATTGCATTGCAGTTCCCCAGAAACCGAAACCTTGGTTTAAAACAAACAACTTTTTCCGGTCGGTCGGTTGATCCGTCGATCGGTCGATCGTTTGTTTATATTAAATATAAACAAGAGGAAGCCTTAACGCCGGCTTCATTGGAGTTCTCAGCCACTTTGCTGGCTGTGGAGCACTTCTCTAGTGAAGTGAGGGTATCGCATGACCAAGGAACAGGGGGGCGTCTCGACGGGGTGGCAGCGGTGGCAGGCTGGCACCAGATCTCCGACCCGATCCGATGGCCAGCCGCCAAATCCGGGCAGGCAGGCGGAGTGTTTGCCAGGCAGTCAGTAGCTGGCAAGGCGGTCATCGGAGCGGTTCAAGATGTATTACTACACGGCACACGTGAAGCACACCTTTACCACCCTGGAAGGTGATCATATCGGGGGACTTGGGGGATCGGGAGGAAAAATTCACATGTAGCACTTATTAATCCCTTGTATACCTTTCCATATTCAACAGAATTCCAGGAGGCCTTCAACCTGTTCGACAACCGTGGCGACGGCAAGATACAGCTGAGCCAGGTGGGCGAGTGCCTGAGGGCCCTCGGCCAGAACCCCACCGAGTCGGATGTGAAGAAGTGCACCCACCAGCTGAAGCCAGACGAGCGGATCTCGTTCGAGGTGTTCCTGCCCATATATCAGGCGATCTCGAAGGCAAGGTCTGGCGATACGGCCGATGACTTCATCGAGGGACTGCGCCACTTTGACAAGGACGCCAGCGGTTACATCTCATCCGCCGAGCTGCGCCATCTGCTCACCACGCTGGGCGAGAAGCTAACCGACGAGGAGGTGGAGCAGCTGCTGGCCAACATGGAGGACCAGCAGGGAAATATCAACTACGAGGAGTTTGTGCGCATGGTAATGAGCGGATAAGCGCTTAAGCGATCCCGCTTCCTCCTATTCCAGCTCCTTCAGCACCACGACACAACAACATCTATTCAACACAACAACAGTAACACTAAACACAACGCACCTGCCAATCTAGCTGAGCCGTTCATTCCGCCAGAAGTTCCAAAAACTCCGTGATTCCCACTGTGGTTCACCAAATCCTCTCGACAGCAACGAAGGACACAATAATAGCACATCGAACCAAGGATTGGAACTACTACCCACTTCCAGATTAACCAACATAGATTCTTGATTAACTACTAATCAATGCGTCTGATATAATGCGTATTATTCTAAAGCAAACACAAAAATAAGCAAAAATTAAGATGAAAATGAAAACAAGATAATGTATCAGTAATCAGTAATTATATCCCGTATAGTTCGGCGTTCTTTTGTACCAATCAATTGATACCAATATATATTTCAATGGGAGACAGCGAGAGTATCACGAAAAGTATTTCTAAACTATATATATTTGATATACGAAAGTGTGGCGTATGTCTGAATTTAAAGGCGCATTTTGAAGTTTTACATGTTTATTTTTTTTTAATAATTTAATATTTGTATTTAATAAATAATTAAAAATGAAACAAGTGAATGTGTAGGTCTTTTTACAAAAGAAAAGTACTTAAATCTATTAAACCAATTGAAACCTTAGCAACTGGCCTTTGTATTGATTTTGGGGACTGTTTTTGGGAACACACAGTGGCTGCAAGTTTATTTCGTGCAGGAAAAAATAAAATTTCAAATGGAAACTGCAGCTAAACTAGCCAAGGTATCAATAAAATTTAAGCCCAGTATTATCGATTTTATATTATTATTTTTTATTATTATTTTAATGCATTCATATATCACAAAAAAAGATGTTCTTAATCTTCACCTTTTTTTTCATACTAAAAAGCTAGTGTGGTGGTCAAGTAATGGTTTGGGCCTGTATGGCTTCTATCGGTGTCGAAAATTTAGTTTTTATTGACGGAATCTCGGATGCTAAGATATATTTAAACATTTTAAATGCAAAGTGCAGAAATCTTGGGATTAATGGATCTATTTAGATTCTACCAAGACTACGACCCCAAGCACACGACTGTAAAAGGTAAGATTTGGCTAGTGTGGTACTGCTCCAACGGAAAAATCATTAAAATGCCAGCACAGTCGCCAGACTTAAATGTTATTTAAAATTTGTGAGACATTTTTATAAATAGCTATTCGAAAACGAAAAATTCTCAACATAAATGCCTTATTGGAGAAATGTAAAATTCCCGCGGACGCAAAATGAACATTGGTCGAATCTATGGGAAATCTTCAGGAAGCTGAAGGGAGGTCTAAATAAGTATTAAAATTAAGAAATAAACATTTTATTTAATAGTTAAGTGCTTGTTTTTTAGTTTTTATTGAAAAAAGTATTTTGTTTTTAAGATTAAGAGAACCTTTTTTTGTTATTTTAGTAAATATAGAGTTTCCTGAAAATACTGCGTTTAAATTTTATTGATATCTTTGCTAGTTTAGCTGCAGTGTCAATTTGAAATATTATATTTTTCCTGTACGAAATAAGCTTGGAGCCACTGTATACTTATCGCTTCCTCCGATTCCAGCTCTTCCATCGCTAGGGGTACCAAAACTCCGAGATACCTCAAGTTTTGTACAATACAAATGTCTTTGCTATTTGGCTTAACATAATTAATATACTTAATATAATAATAACCTTTTAGATTGGATTTTTTAAGTTTATATTAATAATTCATATTTTTTAATATTAAATTTAGCACACTGTTATATTATTTTGGTATATACATATTTTGCGGTATTTTTTCGTATATTTTTCTGAGACCATCATTTAGTTTAAGTTCATTGCCGGGCTACGGTCACATTGGTAGAAAAAATTCAAATAAGCTCAACGCCTCTCGGGGAAATAAACACGTAAAATGACAAACAATAGAGAGTCGTACAAGCTGTTAAACGCTGAGTTAATGGCAGAGGTGCAGAAGCTGCGCCTGATGATTGCCGAGTATAAGAGGCAGGTGGTGACCCTGGTGCGTGAAAACATGGGGTTGCGGGAGGCGCAGATTCTGCAGAATGCCGGTCAGCGGCAGAATCAAATTTGCGGCGTAAGGAACATGATGCGGCGTTGGAAACTTGACTCCAATTGTCTGGGATCGCCGTCAGTGGCTCGCGCCACTAGAACTATTTCCACCAGCAGTCGCCGCGACAGCGACATAGACATCGTAATGGAGGTGTCAGAAGAAGCGTCTGAAACAGGAAGACTAATGGTAAACAAACAAGTTCTCTCCTTTGGATTAGTAACCGATCTCCTAATATTTCCGGTAGCTCCCGCCACGCCCACTAATACCGAATATAGAGGAGGATGATGATGATTCCAGCGAGGATGAGGAAAACTGGCAGCGGGATGATAGTTTGTTTCGAAAAATTGCCAGTTCCTGTTGGCCTAGGGCAAGAACTCTCTGACTGAAATTAGTTAATAAAGAAACGGTTCTGCAAACTAGCTCCTGCCTCAGCAGCATTGGACGATTCGCAAGTGTTGACCCAAGCAGCTATCGGAGCCATATACCCAAGAATATGATGAAAAATATGAAATAGTACTTATTATTTTGGGTTACAACAAATGTTATGTTTTAGGCCTTTAGTTTTATATCAAATTTGTGTTAGCAAATTACTTGTTACACATAATTAAAATTTTGACGTTCTAAGATATTTGATCAGAGTTTTGTGTGCTATTTAACCGGCAGAAAACCTTTTTTTTCATTTTGATTTTCGGTTATTATCTGTTACTGTTAAAATAACAACTATGTAGTGACTTTAAAAACAAATTTCAAATGTATAAATTTAAAGAAAAGGTATTCCTCTAAATGTACTATATCTTTTGTAATTTGTAAAACAATTTAAATTTAAAAAGTAAATTAAGTCGATTGCAGTGCGAATGGAATGAAAAGTAATCGCTCTTATCGATATCGATATGTTTAAACCAGATGGCAACGCAGTCTGTTCCAAAACAAAAGCTTGGAAGTTTTTAATTGAAATTTGCAATTGCATTCTTCTATTAACTTCACTTAGTTTATTACTGCTCCTTGAAGTCCGAACACCGGAGCATGCCCAGGAACACGGTGGCGGGCGCCGGGAGTGCAGGAAGTGGGGGAACCACAGCCGGCGGAGAAGGCGGTGCCCCGGAGCCAAGTTCGCCCGTGCAAAAGGTGTGGAAGCCGGAATGTAAGTAGTTGTGAAGGAGAAGGAGGAGAAGTGCCGGCTAATCTATGTGGATTCCCCCGCCACGATATAGTGTACAAGCTGCAGCTGGAGGCACCGGCTCCCTGTCCCCTGCGCTGCCAGCGAACGCTGCCCCTTCCGCCGGCCAGGAGCACTGCAGAGGCCGTGGAGGCCAACAACCTGGCTGGCCGTCTGTACGGGTCCGAGTACCATGGCCTGATGGGCCATCTGGAGGCCGAGCAGTTACTGGCCAATGCTCGCGACGGCAGCTACCTGGTGCGGCGCAGCCCCCAATCCGATGGCTACTACACGCTGAGTCTGCGCTTCAACAAGTTAGCCAAGCACTACAAGCTGCTCCACAAGCCGGGCGTGGGTCACTTCCTGCGCGGCCAGGACAAGCGCTTTGACACGGTCCACGATATGGTGGCCGACGGCCTGATCAACTTTCACATGCAGCTTCATGCCAGTCCCATCATCCAGCAAATCAATCAGCAGACGCGCAACTGCTACCAGCAGTCGCCCTACATGACGCTCAATGGCCGCAAGCTGCGTGCCTTGTCCAATGAGCTGGGTACCAAGAGTGCTGCTGCTGCTGCTACTGTTCCTACTTCTGAATCCAAGGAATCTCCGCCAGTAGTCCAGGCAGCTGCAGCCCAGCAAAAGCTTGAGGAGGAGACACCCACACCAGCCGTGGATCCCATGCCGCTGGTGTACGAAAAGCTTCATCACTTCAAGGTAGGATTTCGATATAGATCCATATATGAAATATAAACTTATATATTTAATTCCAACAGGTGCACACGTTCAAGGGCCTGAACTGGTGCGAATTTTGCGCCAACTTCCTGTGGGGCTTCACCGCCCAGGGCGTAAAATGCGAGGCCTGCGGCTTTGTGGCGCACACGAAGTGCTCCGAGCTGGTGCCGCCCAAGTGTGTGCCGGATCTGAAGCGTATCCGCGGCGTCTTTGGCACCGATCTGACCACAATGGTGCAGCTGGAGCCACATCACCAAATCCCGTTCGTGGTGCGCCGCTGCGTTGAGGAGGTGGAGGCCAGGGGTATGCTCCAGGAGGGCATATATCGGGTGTCCGGATTTGCAGACGAGATCGAAGCATTGAAGCTGGCGTTAGATCGAGACGGCGAGAAGACGGACATGTCGGAGACGGCGTACGGGAATGTCAACGTAATAGCCGGCACGCTGAAGCTCTATCTGCGCCTGTTGCCAGTGCCGCTCATCACATTCCAGGCGTATCCCAGCTTTATGGGCGCAGGACGTGGGTGTTTTTTAGTGTCTACTGTTGTCCTTTCAGCTTTTGATTCACTGCTTTTTTTTATTTTTTGTTTCAGGCAATGGCAAGCAGGCGGAGCAGATGCAGCTGATGACGGAGGCTGTGCGTCACCTACCCCCAGCCCATTATACTTGCCTGCAATATATGCTGGAGCATCTGAAGCGGTGAGTCAGGAGCCAACACTATTTTTAACTCCCTGATTAACCCTGAGTATTTTTGGACCCCCAGAGTGGCCTCTCACTACGCCGTGAATAAGATGAACGAGCACAATCTGGCCACCGTATTCGCGCCGACGCTGATTGCCACGCCCCAGCACATGACCAACCTAACCGAGGAGATCTTTATGCTCTCCTCGCTCATTGCTCACTGCAAGACGATCTTTGCCAGAAACTGAAAGCGCAATGTGAGCAGTCCCAATGCCAAAACCCAAAAGCCCCAAGCACGAAACAGAGCGGAGCCGCAAGCGTCACCCCGTCTCTGTCGGATCGAATGTCCTTAAATGAAAACCTTAATTACACTTTGCCAAGCATACATACTTTACTCTTAACTCGATGATTCCACCAAAAATGTAGCCTAAGATCAAAGGAGAGCGCTCTTGTAGAGTCCACAAAGATTTTATAACTTTTTTATTAGTATTCCAAAAAAAAACAAAAACAAAAGAAAACGAAGCAAAAAGTACACATTGAATGTTGTAGAAGAACGTACGAATTTAACGCATTTCGAAATATTTTTAGAACAAGTATTTTATATATCACAATAAAGATATTTATTTTATTTATAAAACAATATGTTTCCAATTTTTTGGGAAGGTTAGGTACGTTTAAGGTAAAGTAAATTTATAAAAACTAGGAAGCAAACGAAAAATAATACTTTCCGACTTATTTTATCAAGTTTGAGGAGAAGTATATAGACAATTCCTTAGACTCCCCACGGATTTATACAACAAAATTAGGAAAAAATATAAGAATGTAAGAAGTACATTTACTTTGGTTTTGAGTTAGTGGGAATGTGTTGTAATTACATATTAACTTCGATTATCTTTTGAAGGCAGAGTTATAAAGCAGGCGGGGACATGGTTGTCAAAGGATTGCCTACAGGTTATATACACATTCCAGTGTGTTACGAAGCCGTACGGGTCTATTCGAAAGAAATATTTGTGTGAAGATTGGCTTTCTCATTTGCTTTCGTTTCGAATAATTGAGTTACCACTGTACTACGGCGTGATGAGTGACGGAAAAGAGAAGGACGAGAAGGACGAGAAGAAGTCGCCGCCGTCGTCGCCGCGCTTAGCCACCAAGATGCGACCTAAGCCTGCGAATCCTATTGATCAGAAACTCAAGGAGGTCAAGGAGCACGAACCGCACTTCGACGGCATGTCCAGCTACATAAACACTTTGCTGAAGCCGGTGAATGGGACGTCCATGACCAAAAAGCCTTCGCCGGCTAGTCCTTCTTCGCCAGCCAAGAGGTCCTCGCCAGCTATACAGTCCTCGCCAGCTATACAGTCCTCGCCAGCTATAGAGTCCTCGCCAGCTATGCAGTCCTCGCCAGCTATACAGTCCTCGCCAGCTATGCAGTCCTCGTCAGCTATACAGTCCTCGCCAGCTATGCAGTCCTCGCCAGCCAAGCAATCTTCCCCGAGCAAGCGGGCTTCTTCCCCGGACACTTGCGATCAGGACTTTTCTTCTGACATGTGAGTTTTGGGGTCCTTTTGTACAGTTGAGCAGTTGAGACCTTCGTACTAGCAATGTTAAAATAACTTTCTGAATAGTAAGCTTATTATTATAAAAATCCTAATGGCTTAAGCCACAATTTTAGATTTTTATATTAATTTTATTGAATTTTATTTTAGGCTAATGACTAGCATATACCCGTTGGAGGTCAGGGTTCCGGGAACCCCGACAGTAGAGCCCGCTGCAGGTCAGGCCGAGCAGCAGCAGTTCGTCCCGGCCATTCTGACGTCTCCACCAGTCCAGGAGTCAAATGATGCCGCATCCCAAATGGAAGTGGTGAGTACCTGGGAGTGTGCCCAGGTGGAGCCATCGGTGCAGGAGGTGGAGGTGGTGGGCAGCGGGCTCACCATGTTCGTGCGGAATCCCGATGGCAGCTATGATCTCTACACTGGCCTACAGCCGGTGGCCCCGGAGATGGAGAATGTAAACATCCGGGAGATTACCCTCGATGATGGGCCACTCGTCATATTGACGCGCGACGACGAGGGGAACCTAACCTACGATCCGGACGACTCCGTGACCATCGATATCGCAGACAACAGTCTATATGTGCTGAATACCGATGATGGCATCGCCTGCTATATGGACAATGAGGTGAGTCCGGACGTGGCCGGCGAGAACATGGATGCGGACCACCTGATCGAGTATCTGCCGGAGGAGGAGGATCCAACTGTGGTACCGTCGGTAGCCGGCGAGCCTCACGACCATGTGGGCGCCGAGGAGGTGATTGAGCTGGATCCCGAATCCTTTGCTGTGGGTGAGGTGGCAGGTAAGAGAGTTGTTAACTTCGTTTGTGAACCTGGGCATCGCCCCCAGCAGCAGCGGCAGCCGGTGAATCTGAGGGAGCCGATGCAGCTCCAGCTCCAGCTCCGGCTACAGGTGGAGGTGGCGAGGGAGGAACTGGCGACAACGGACCAGGGTCTCCTTAGTTGGGACCAGTTTCTGTGGGATGTCTTCGGGCTTACTCTATGACCTGATCTGGTTTCTTGTCCGAGGATTGTCCGAATTGGCAAGCAAACTAAAAGGAAATTATTTGAAATGTATAATTTTTAACTGAAATAATTCAGTTTTTCATTAAAATCTCTTAAAACTTAAAAAACTGGAATTGTTAATGAAGTTTCCAATGCGGCATTAAAAACTACAGAACTGGCTTAAATTAGCATTAAGAAAATGGAGCAAATATTCTAAATTGGGTCGGGAAAAAGGTCTATGGCAGCAAATCATTTTTTTTTTCTGTGAAAGATTTTTCTGAAAAGATTTTTAGCTGATCGTATAATAATATATACATAGTATTCTGATATAAGCCATAAAAAAGCAACTGTCTCTCATCATTTGGCACTGAAATAGGTCTAGAAATCATATTATTCGACGACCAATCAGCTTCCTAATCCGAGATTTTAATCTTTCCTTTCGTAGTTTTTAGCACACTTATTGCCAAAGAAATAAGACAAAAGCGCGTGGCGAACGGAAATTCATGGTGCATTAACTTAAATCTTAAATACCAACCTTATATATGCGATTCACAAGATTGTTGATTGTTTAGGATTTAGGCCCTGAGTAGGATTCGAACCCGCGACTTTTGCTTGCCGGTGTTTTAACGAAGCGAACCACACCCATCCTCATTGCTCATGTTACGTATACGTGATATTTACTGGTGGTGGAAGGTTTGAAACTCTGATGAGGTTGAGAAATTAAAAAAGGTAAAAACTCCGTGCACTGCTTTCTCAAAACTCGTCCACATTTTTAATCTTATCTAAGCAGTGAAAAGAAGCAGTGTTACAAGCAGTTAAGGAAAGCAGTGTATAAGAACTGTCATAACGGTTCTAAATCGGGAACAAAAGTTGGCTAAGCAAAAACATATATCGAAATAATGTGAAATTATCGACAATATTATTATTATTAAGGAAAATTCATTATTTGTTTATTATCTCACATTATGTATGAATTTTCAAGCAAATTAAATGACTTACCTGGTTTTCTGGTTGTATAGTACAGTTATCTATGTTATTAAATATATAGGCATTTCTGTAAAAACTTTAATAAATTAATTATAAGGGCGGAGAAGGCTCCTACTGTCTTATAAAGCCCTTGTAAGCAATACCCAATAGGAACAATAAACAATATGCATTTTTCAATATCATCCATTTTATTTCATCTAACTTTCATATATATAAGTATGTGTTGTATTGTATGTGGATTCGTTTTGTTTGTATTTTGTTTAATTAATTACACAATTTGCAGTTGCTTTATGCATCTTTATCTGGTTTCACAAAGTCTGAATTATAAAAGAAGAAATCAGAGAAAAAATAGCAGCAGAGGGCAGTGTAGTTGTGGGACTTCGATTTTCTTTACTCTTTTTTTAAGGTTTTTTCAAGTATTTTTTATATATATTCGTTATTTTCAATATTTGATTGCGTTGATTGATTGATTGCGATTGAACTGGGTTTTTCTTCCGTTTTGGTATGTACATTTTTTACAGCAGGGAGAGAGTACATCTTAAAAAAAAAAAAAAAAAAAAAATTACTAATTTTAATAGGCAAAAAAAATTACGAGTCTTAAATGATAAAAAGCCTTGTTCAGAGAATCGACAACTAAATTAAATCACATTTAGCATATATATTTTAAAAATTTTCTTGCAAATCGTTGCAGCTCTTCCTTAAACGCTATTGTTTCGTGTCTGTGTGTGTGTGCTATTTATAAATAATTTAATATTTACATTACGCCGACGAAAAAAAAAATTATATGAGACAATATTTAGAATATACTATCGAATATAATATATAGATTTATGTAATTATTTTAATTAATTATATGTGGGTGTGTGCGCCTTAGGTGTATGAAAAAAATTGTTTGTTGCTTGGTTTTTTATTCGCTTACGATTTTTTTTTATGAATTTGTTGTAATGCCATTAATTGTATGCTTAGAAAATGTTCATTGTGTTCATTGCATGGTTAGCCGGGGAAAAATAGCTATTCAGGCAACCCAATGATTGATTCAAGAGAGAGTCTGCCTTGAGATTGAATCTATTCCAACTGTTGCATACATTACAAGCACAAAATATACACGAAATCGAGCTCCATTCAAATTACAGAGTGTACAAGTTGTTACAAATGCTAAAAGTCCAGAGTCAAGCATGATTCTGGGATCTCGGTAAAAGGGGACGCTGTCTTGAATCAATAATTAAGTTGCCCTCAAAGTTTCCATCGCCGTGTATGTTTTGTTTTGTTGTTGCTTCGTTGTCTTTAGAACAACACATCGATGTACATGTTTCATCTGGGCCCGTTGTTGTTGTTGGCCTGCTCCTGCTTCACCTTGAGCAGCAGCTGCTCCTGGAGCCGCACCTCGTCATCGTGGTCATCGCATATATCTATGTCCCCCTCGCCATCCGCATCTCCATCTGGATCAGGCTCGTTGTGGCCCTCGATCTCCTCCAGGTCCGGATCGCCGTCCTTGTCCAGCTCCATATCCTCGAGATCGTCCTGCTCCTCGTCCGGTTCCGATTCGGCAATAGTCACGGAGACAGCAGCAGCTGCTGCGGCTGCGGCAGCCGCGTTGCGTGCATTTGCTGCGGCCGCCACTGCAGCAGCTGCAGCGGCAGCAGCCACTGCTGCCTCGGCATAGCCGGCGGCGGCACCATGATGGTGCATATGCTGAAGTGCAGCCGCATGGTGGTGATGGTGATGGTGGTGCTGCTGCTGTTGCTGCTGCTGCTGTGCCTGTTGCTGAGCCTGTTGCTGCGCCTGCTGTTGCTGCGCCGCCTGCTGCTGCTGCAGTTGCTGCAGATGATGCAGGTGCTGCTGCTGGTTGTACGGATGGTGTGGCTGCGATCCCGCGGATGCCGAGCCCTGCTGCTGCTGCTGCGGCTGCTGCCCCTGCCCCTGCTGGCCAAGGTGCTGCAAAGCGGATGAATCTGGTCCTGCTCCTGCTCCTCCGTGGTGCAAGTGCTGCTGCTGCTGCTGCTGCTGGTGATGATGGGCGGCTGCTGCGGCGGCGGCTATGTGGGCGTGGGCCTGCGCCTGGGCATGGGCATGGGCATGAGCATGGGCGTGAGCATGGCTGTGCTTGTGGTGATGATGGTGATGATGGGCGGCCTTCCCCGAGGCCGGCGGCGGTGCATCGAAGAGGAGACGCGAGATCGAGAAGCTGGAGATGGGCGAGTTGTGGGTGCTGCCCGCCGAGTAGCTGGTATTGGTATCGTCCGACGTGGGCGTCTCCCTGTCGCTCTCGTCGCTCTTGAGCAGCTCGGCCGCCTCCAGCGACTTCTTGTGCATCCCCAGCAGCCACGGCGCCACCGACTCGTCCTCCTTGGCCGACTTGATGATGGTCTCCGGCAGCGGCAGCGAGTGCCTCACCATTGCCCCATAGAGTCCATACTCGGCCATCTTGGTGCTGTGGCCCCAGCACTTCTCCGTCTTGCGCCACTTGGCCCGCCGGTTCTGGTACCACACCTGCAAAGGTCACAAGGGAATCCAGAATTAGTTTGGTTATTTACGACTTTTCATAATTATTCTAGATATTTTTGGCACGAACAGCGAATAATTATCTCCTCTGCAACTCAATATGCAATTAATAGGAAACCGAGGGGAGAGTCCTTATTTTTAGTCATCTTTGGGGGATAAGAAACTGCTACTAGTTCCTTAGACTGAATTGAAAATATAGATATAAATTCAATTTATATATAGTAACAAACTTCCGCTTACTGATTACTGATCTTATCTTTATGCCAGCTCCTAATGTTACATTATTTTGTCGAAAAATAAACAATGCCATTATGAAATAATACGTATTAAGTCAGTTCTTCAATAACGATTCTATCGTAGAGCATTGTAAGCCAAGTTATAAAGTTCACTGGCTCTCATGATGATAAATGGTTAAACAAAAACCCTGATAAATCGGATTTTCTACAAGTTAAACTGAAATTAATTAAGAAATTAAGTGGGAAGAGCCGTCGAGTGTATATTTTTCAGGGATTAAGCGTTATTGTTCCGCGTTCAGACAAGAGGGCAGGGCAGGTCCTTGGGAAACAGAATCCGGAATACAGAGTATACAGCAGCATCAAGGACAATAACGATTACCAGCTCAGGGGCAGGGACGACCAAAAACTAATTAAATTAACGGGGGGTTTCCCCTTTCTTTTCTTGTTGAACAGACAACACTTGTCACGCATCCCTTGAAAAACTCCAATTCAAACTCAAGTACTTATTAGTAACAACATTAACATTAACATTAAGGAAATGCTGCCAGCCGCCAACGCTCGACGCCCGACGCCCGACAAAAACTCGACATTAAACGGTCAATTTTCAATTTTCGCAGACAAGTTTGCGGGCCGCCTTTTCCCCGGGGACAACTTAATCTTCTGTTGTGAAAAGTTCAACTTGCTGCGGCGTTTTCCCAGGGTTGCTGTTGCCGCTGCCGCTGCTGCTGCATGTGCCGCAATTCTCCAAGGACCATCACAAAACTGCGCCGCCTCGGAGAGTCCCTTTTTCGCCACGCGGCCTTTGCTTCCTTTTTATTTCTGGCATTCTATTTTTTACTATTCTTAAATTTTATTCCTCGGTGTGATGTCAACATTTGCATTTACAGTTGTTTGCCTTGTTTATTGTTGCACTTGAGCGGCGGCGCGGCAGCGGCAACAACACCAACACGAACACGAAAAAAGCAAAGTGAAAACATGGCAAATTAAATCTGCTTGAGTTGACAACACTTAACACCCCTCCTTCCTTCCGCTTCCTCCTCGCCCTGGGTCTCGAGATATGTCTCTAATGCTCGGAAGGGGGTGGCGGACTCGGTGTCCCAAGGGGCAGGGGCGGGTGTGTTTTGGGCGGACAAACTCAATCAGTGTTGCTAATGCGCTGATTAATGACTTTTTAAAATTCGCCTGGCCTAGTCGCCGGCGACCGTGTGCTGCTATTTATGAAATTGGCACATTATTTAAATATTTCGTAACATACTTGGCTTTGTTAAGTGAATTTCTCACTTATAAATCCTGATATTTGATGGACAGCAAGTTTGTTAGAACACTATGTACATTATTTTTATATTGATTTAATTAGAGGTAAAAGCAGCTTAATTAGCTAAGTACTTAAATTTAATAAGCAAAATCGAATTTAGGTCTAATAAAATGGATGTTTTTTCGGCTTCTTATTCAATATTCCTTAAGAACAAAAAAAATATTTTTGAAAACAAGGAAAATCTCAAAGCCAGCATACTAAAACTCATTTTAAAATATTATACATTTTATTCTAATACAACTGGCTATTCAAGGGATTAAATTTGATGTTGTTTCGTTTTTGCCAAGAAAATAACGGGGAACAAGGAAGCCTAAGGATAAGAGAGCGAGGGAAATATGCAAATAGCAATTTGTTAAACGCTTTTGTTGCCAGCCATAACCTCTTTTGTTTAAATGTTAATTACATAATTATGCATAATCATTTTTAATTTCATTTTTTCCCCGCTTTGTGTGTGTGTTTGTGTGTGTGCGCGTTGATATTAACAGCTCATTATAAGCGCAGGGGAAAAGAAAAAGCTGAAGTGTATAATTAATGCAGGCGTTACAAACAAGGAGCAACAAAATTATGCAAAAATAGAAAAAACTTACAGATGGCGCAAGCAATTTGTAATTCGCCATTTCAGTGCAGTTTCAGTGTAACTACTGTTACACTTAATGCTCGGCAAATAACGGTATCAAATGCGTTTTGCTTTTTATTTTAACGGGGCTTTTAATTCGGAAAGCATGCAAGGCGACAATTCGCAATAACTGATACTCACAGCAATTATAATTTAGATTTTCTTTTTATCAACTCGCACTTTGGCTGTTGTATCAAATGTTGATTTTATATTTAAATATTTCAGCTTTTTTTTTAAAAGGTTCTGCAAATAGATAGCTTATGGTATGTTGTTGAATTGTATAAAAAATACCTCAAGGATAACCGGAATCAATCGAAGGGATTGCTGGAAATAATTTGTATCCTTTGTTTCAATAATTGGTAGTTTTGAAATCTCGAGATTTCTGTTCAAGGATGCTCGAGAATTTGTTAAAACAAAAAACAAATGCAACACCGCGTCGCTCTCGCTCTCTTCCGCTTTGATGTGCAAGTGCAGCGATTTCCTTTGGCCGTTTCTTTTGTGCGTTGAAAGTTGAGAACTTCGGTTGAAAGTGGCAATTTCCATGCAATTTTTAGGTAAATTCGCACAATTTGAACATGCGGTGGAGTGCAATTTGGCATTTTTTTGTTTCTTTGCTCTTTTGCATTTAATGCATTTCGCAAAAAGCGCACTTTTCATTGTTTTTCAGCTCGCGATTGTATCAAATGGTATTCTCTTTGTTGTTCCCTTTGTTGCGAGTGTGTGTGGAAATTAGCAGAGTAAAAGCAGTGAGGTAAACAGCAAAGGAGAAGAAACAGAGGAGCATAAGATGAAGGAATAAGGGCCGAGCCAATTGCAAAAATAGCAAATCAAAAAAATTCAGCTCTTAGGTTCGTCCTTGTCGCACATTCTAGCACAGGCGACCAAAATGTCAAATTTAAATTGGTAGTAAAACGTAGAACTGCTTTATCAGAATATTTATGTTGCTAGAATTAGACTTTATCCATAATTTAATTTAGCCATACTTAGGAATTTCAGCATTTATTTAATCAATTTAAGCTACAGCGTTGAAACAAGCTTCTTAAATTTAAAATCAAACATCAAAATGGGCATAAATTAGTTAGAAAATAAACAAAGGCTTCGCAAAAAACAAGTTGCAAGCTAACTGTACACTTCGCAATTGTATTAGCTTATTTGCCTGCGGCAATGCCTCGATTGTGACGCCTTTGTCGCCTGGTCGTTGACTTTTGGCAGTGGCTAAATTTTTGGCAACTTCCAATTTCCAAAAACCGCTCCAAAAAATCAGCAAGAGCGAGGGAGAGGAAACGAAAGCAAAGCTCTTCCAGTGGCGAGTGTGCGAGCGAGAGAGAGGGAAGCACAGACTGAAAAAACATGTTTGGCCATATTTCTTTTCCTTCGTTTCAACGGGTAAAAATAAGAAAAAAAAAAAAATAAATAAAAACGGGGGAGAAATGCACAAAAAAATTATACAGAAAAAAACACACACACAATACGAGAAACGCACGCAAAATGGAATGCAATTAAAAACGGCAGGCAAAAAACACAGGAGGGCTGGGAGGGGAGAGGGAGAGAGAACTTTTAATGGTGGCTTCGATTTGCCGTTGTTTTTGCATTTGCATGGCTGCCGCTCCTCTTTTGCCTTTGCTGCCTTCTTTGCCCACTTCCCACTTCCTCTTTCGGCTTCCCATCCTTGTAGTGCTGCTAATGATTGCCTCTCCCCCTCTTCTCCTCCTCTCTCTTGCTCTTTCTCGCCTCCTTCCACCTCTCTTCCGATTCCCGAGCGGCTTTTTTCAAGCTGTGCGCCATATTTGCACTTAATTGAAGTATATTTGCATGTGTTTGTGTGTATGATGTGTGTGTGTGAGTGTTTTGAGTTATTTGCGTCCGTTTTATATTTACTGCAGCTCTCCTCTTCTGTGCTCTGTCGGCTTTTTGTTGCTGCTGCTGCTGTTGTTGTTGTTGCCTTTGAGCCAATTGTGCTTGTTAATTTGATTTTCGCACACACACAGATGCACGCACAGACACACACAAATAGCAGGATGCACTCAGAAAATGATTCATACGCACCCATACACTCCCGTGCATTTGGTGTGGCGCCATCTTGTGGCTTTTCAAGTGATTAATGGAATAAAAATAAAAAATAAAAAAAAGGAGGAACAGCTGCAAAATGGGCGATTTACATACATTTCAGGGATCAATTATCATTAGCAACGTAATTGGCTTTGTTATTAT
Source organism: Drosophila pectinifera (assembly GCA_008042775.1). NCBI lineage: Eukaryota > Metazoa > Arthropoda > Insecta > Diptera > Drosophilidae > Drosophila > Drosophila pectinifera. The sequence goes on from VNKC01003672.1 coordinate 22,703, forward strand.
AGAATTAACTACCCCAAAATAATAGCCATGGTTACTATAATTATTCAACGATATTAAAATTCTCCGTCGAAAACTACTATCTATAAATCGATTACTAGTAAATCGGTTAATACACCATTGATCTAATAATTTTGTGTGAAAAATAAAATAGTAACAATAAAATTTCAGCCTAGGAAATTTGGTCACTTTTCAGAAATTAGTACTGTAAATATCGTTTTCAAAAACTGTTAATAAAAAACGCCTTTTGAATGATTTTAATCGGTTATATTCTGAGTTTTGGTAAATAGGCAAGATCAAGAAAATAAATAAAAAACTATAACCCTCTTTTCAATGTAATTTTTATTTCTTAACGTTTTATGCTTTATAAATATTATATATTATATTTATTTATATATATAATAGGACCTTACAAAATGAATAGGATATTCCTGTATTTACAATTTTTATACGACGTCAGACTTGAAGTATATAAAATACCCTTAATTATAAGATATGATTGAAATTCAATGTGGCTTTATTAACGCCTTCAGCAACGATGGCTTTCATCGAAACGAGCTGTTTGAAAAGTTTAATTTGCAATTTTGAGGCTCACACCTCGAGCGCTCTGCTCTGTATTGAACATTTTTTTGAGAGTTCGTTTTTTGGAGTATTTTTTTGTGTTTTTTTGGAGTGTCGGCGAGTGCCGCTTGCCACGTTTTCTTACTTCTGTTTCCGTTTTTGTTTCGCTACTTGGACGTTGCAACTGCGATTGTGTGCACTCGTAATTATGTAATCAGCGAGGCCTCATTACGTGTGGCAACACTTGCCAAGTGTGGCCCTACAACACCAGCAGTGCCATTTTCACTCCCCATTTCCACAGTTGGGAATGGGGTTCCTTTATGAGGACCAGAAAAGAACCCCTTTTATGGCGGGGGGGAGGGCAATGGCAATGGCAGACTCCCCTCGAATCGAAGACGCCTTTGATTGCAATCTTTACGAGTGCGGCCATAAAAAAGAAAGCCATAAAATGGCAGAAAGGAAGTCCGCGCATCCTCAGTCCGATCCTGCATTGCTACGTGATGGACCCCCGGATCCCCATTTTCGCCATAAAAATGAACCCCAAAGTCGCATTCCAAAATGGAGAACTTGATTTACATAGATGTCAATCTCTGGGGTTCCCAAATTAAATAAACAATCAATTTGGAGAATCACTGAAGAAATTCTTGTGTCATATCTAGGATATTCTTTGATATTTATAGATAATGCAAGCCATTAATAGAGCATCAGGGTGAGAGTTTAAGGATGAAGGATCAATATATATATATTTATCATTTGTAATCACCTGAATTCGGTCCTCGGCCAGTCCGGTTTTCATCGACAACAGCTCCCTGGCGCTCACATCCGGATAGTGGGCCTCCTTGAAGGCCTTCTCCAGCTCCTCCAGCTGGCTGCTGGTGAAGATCGTCCTGCCATGGCGTCGCTTGTTCTTCTTCTTGCCCCCGGGACCCGTTCCGCCGGGACCGACGAGAACATCGCCGCCATGGGCGCCCAGCAGGCCACTGGGATTGCCACCAGCTCCGCCGGCGGCGCCGAGGAATGCCGCCGCCTCGGCATGATGGACATGGGCATGGGCGGCGTGGGCGGCATGGGCGTGCACATGGGCGTGGGCATGGGCATGGGCCTGGGCGTGGGCATGATGGGCATGGTGGGCGGCGGCCGCGGCAGCGGCATGATGATGAGCGGCAGCTGCGGCAGCCGCTGCATGCTGATGGGCGGCCAAAGCGGCGGAGTGATGGGGACCGGCGGGCGATGAGCGATTGGCCGAGCTGCTGCCACCGCCGCCGCTGCCGGAGGCGGAGGAGCTACTGCCACCCGAGCCGGAGGCATTGGTAGCTGCCCCCGATCCCGATCCAGAGCCGGTGGCTCCAGATCCACCGGCGCCACCGCCATTACTCGTGGTGGGTGAGCCCAGGTGACCCAAGCCATTGCTGGCCACCTGGCTGGCCCCACCACCACCTCCTGCTCCCGATCCTCCGGCGCCTGCTCCGGAGCCATTGCCATTGCCCGATGAGTTGCTGTTCTTGCTCGGCGACTGCTCGTCGCCACTGGCATTGGCCAGGCTGCTGGCGTACTCCTGACCACGTGCGGCTGCTTGTTCTGTGGAGAAAAAAAGGATAGACATCAGAAGGATGCGTTGCTGGCAGGGGCGTAGCTAAGATTATTTTAAAGGGTAGTCACAGATCCTTAAGAAATCAAATATCTTGACGAGTATTCAATAAGGTAAATAAATGAATTAAGTATATATATTCCAAAGACTTACTTTAAGATCTATCTATTATAATTCAGATCCCTAAGAAATCAAATATCTGGACGAGTATTTAATAAAGTAAATAAATGAATTAAGTATATATATTCCAAAGACTTACTTTAAGATCTATCTATTATAATTCAGATCCCTAAGAAATCAAATATCTGGACGAGTATTTAATAAAGTAAATAAGTGAATTAAGTAGTGTATATTCTAAAGACTTACTTTAAGATATATCTATTATAATTCAGACTGTATAATTGTTGGTTTTGATTATTTAGAAGAGTTTTCAGAGCGGTCTTAACCCCTTTTTTGGGCGCCACTGTCTGCCAGAATTCCTGGCGCTTGCTGAACACATGTCGTAGGATGTTGCCCCCGATCCGTTCACAAATCCCGAACCTAATCCCTGTCCGCAGACTCAAGCCTTGTGCTGTGGCAATCCTATTTCCTTTAAATGGCAGACAATGGCTCAATGGATGGCAGAGGAGATATTCGAGCTGCCACCGCCAGCACCACCGGCATAAAAAGTTGATTTTTCGCACACGATAAAGCCGGCAGCTGGAAAATTGTTCCATGTTCCTCTCCATTCAATTGAATGTCGCGCAGATTTTGACAAGTTGCCGGGATTCTTATTCAAATGTCAGCGAAGGGTTAACCCTTGTTGCCATGTTTCCATGTTTGCACCTTCCCAGAAAATCGAGAAAATAGCAACACACACACACACACACACACACTCGAATCCAAGACCAACAAACAAATGTTTTCCTTGGGCCCAGCAGCTCCTTGGAGAAAGGAGGAAAGCGGAGGCACAACAGAAAGGACGAATGTCGGTTTCGTGTGCTGGCTTTGTTTTGACAATTAGGGTGTTAGGGTGTTAAGTGGTTTAGCCCTTTTTTCGGTCTCGAATTAAACGGGAATCGGCTTAGGCGTGCTGGCACAGGGCGTTCTATTGTGAGTGCCGAGATCCTTAAGGATAATAACGATAATGACGAACACGATAATTCCCCTTCGCTTGGCTGGTTTCCGGCCACCTAATTTGACCAATATGTATCTATTAGTCTACGATCCGATTTCATTGTCTTATTAAGTAGAATTTAATAAGCCAACAACCTATTAGATTTTATTTATCTAAATATAGTTGATATTATTAACGAAATGATTCAAGCTGAGTTAGTCTATATTAACTGTGAACTAAAACAGGCTCCAGTAGATTATTTTAAAACTAAATAAGCGGACTTATTAATTACATAAAAACTAATACAGAACTGTTTTCTTTACTGAAATTAAAGCTGTTTTGGCTCAGTTATCAATATTTTCAACCTTGAGTTGTCCCTAAAATTAGGACATAAAAAGCCCATTTAAGGACATAATAATGCCTAAATCGAAAGTCTTCTTAACAGCATAGTTTGGCCAAAAATGGAATGACAGCCAAATGTCATATACTGCCCGATTCGCCGTTAAAATCTTAATTATTTAAAATTAAAATATGGAACAAAAAATTTTGACCAATTTTTTCAAAATTTTATAAGGGGTTCATTAAAATTGTCAAAAATCGACAAAAAAAATTATTTTTAAGCTGAATATGCAGGTTTGTTAACTAAGTAAAAACTAACACAGAACTGCTTTCCGAACTGAATTTAAGACTGTTTTGGCTAAGTTATGAATATTTTTAATATTGGTTTGTCCTACAAATTAGGATTTAAAAAACCGATTTAAAGACCCAAAAATACGTATACTTGATGTCTTCTCCACAGCATATTATGGTCAAAAATGAAATTTAAGCCAAATGTCATATACCACCAGAATCGGCGTTAAAATCTTAATTAATTAAGATTAAAATATAAAGAAAAAATTTTTTGAAAAATTTCGCCAATTTTTCAAAAATTGATAAGGGGTTACATCATTAAAATTGGCAAAAATTGGCAAAAATTTAATTTTTTAAAATTCCTTAATTTGAAATGCAGATTAATTAACCAAATAAAAACGAACATAGAAGTGCTTTCCGTACTGGAATTAAGGCTGTTTTGGCTTAGTTATGAATATTTTTAATATTGAATTGTCCCAAAAATTTGGACATACAAAACATATTTTAAGACCCAAAAATACGTATCTTCCGAACAGCATATTTTGGCCAAAAATGAAAATTAAGCCAAATGTCATATACCACCCGAATCGGAGTTAAAATCTTAATTATTTAAGATTAAAATATAAAGAAAAAAAAATTTGAAAAATTTCGCCAATTTTTGAAAATTTGATAAGGGGTTAGTTACATCATTAAAATTGTCAAAAATCGACCAAAAATTTATTTCTAAACTGAATATGCAGGTTTATTAACTAAGTAAAAACTAACACAGAACTGCTCTCCGAATTGAAATTAAGGGTGTTTTGGCTAAGTTATGAATATTTTTAATATTGGTTTGTCCTACAAATTAGGATATAAAAAACCGATTTAAAGACCCAAAAATGCGGATACTTGATGTCTTCTCCACACCATATTATGGTCAAAAATGAAATTTAAGCCAAATGTCATATACCTCCCGAATCGGCGTTAAAATCTTAATTATTTAAGATTAAAATATTAAGAAAAAAAAATTTGAAAATTTTTTTCAATTTTTCAAAAAATGCTAAGGGGTTACATCATTAAAATTGTCAAAAATCGACAAAAAATTTATTTCTAAACTGAATATGCAGGTTTATTACCTAAGTAAAAACTAACACAGAACTGCTTTCCGAACTGAATTTAAAGCTGTTTTGGCTCAGTTATGAATATTTTTAGACATAAAAATACATGTATATATAAAGGACTTACTAATTATATTACTAAAAACTTGAATGAACAGATAATTCTCTTAGTTATGTTAATTATATAATAAAAACCTCTACACCTAATGAGCACTTAAGTCGAAGGCACTTAAGGCGAGCCAGTGACACACCTCACTTCCCCACACATCATCATTATCAAATGGAACTCTGGTCAACTTTCCAATAAATTAGGCACATGCCATAGCAAACTAATTTGGCCCTGCACATCCTATTCAGATGTGTATATATATAGGTACATAGCTCGAGTAGTACATGTGCTGGGAGAGCGGTGCCCATATGAGTTGCTTTTATTGCCTGGCTACTTTGGCGGCATAATTAGACACACATCAATTAACAATTAGCTGGTCAGCGAACGACAGCTGACCAATACCCCCCGTTCCCCCTGAGCCCTCACTATGCCAGACTATATATACATATAGACGAGTATAGATTGACTCAACACAAAGTCAGACCCTCGCAAAACTGCTTTAAAAGCGCTCGCACACTTATAAATAGCCATTATAATGGTACATATATAAAAATATATATATATCCCAGGGAACGGTGATTGAAGCGGGGGGCGGTGAGTGGTCAGCCACTTTGGCCAGCTATCGATGTCGTCTACACTGTGAAAAAATATGCAGCAAGTATGCCTAACTTCTGAGTAGTCAATAAACTAAATATACAATAAATCTTCCATTCATTTCAGATTAAATATAATAAATTGAGAAGCAAAAGGAGCTTCTTTTAGATATATTCTGGAATCGAAGGCAGTTTGTTTATTTATTATTTGTATTATTTATTATTTTATTTAGTTTTCCCTCAGTGTGCAGCTCTCGTGCCTGGTCCAGCTCGAGTTCAGTCCAGCTCTGAGTTCTGTTCGGTTCGTCAACTAATTTAATTTGCTGCTCGGATAAGTCAATCGGGGCATGAGTTGCTTGATTTTCCGTCATGCGATATTTTGCGCTAAAGAAGGGGCTTTTTCCGTCCACTTCCCTCTGTCCCACCTCTCCCCACATTTTGCCATTTTCCTCATCCATTTTCATTCCCATTTCGCTGAGGTTTCCTCTCTCGTTTTCCGCCTAAATTAATTTGAGTTCTTTCTCTGGTTTTTCGGGGTGAAATGTATACGAGCTAGCCTTGGGCCTGGTCTGGTCATTCAATGCCGAGTCCTTTGTGCACTGGACCTGGTCCTGTGGCTGGAGGATGCCTGCCTGGCATTGTGGCTCGATTAATTGTTCAATTAGGCAATATTTTGATCAAATGGCTTTTGTTTTGGGCGGCATTCCATGAATTTCATTAACTGCCCAGCGAAGCGGTCACGATAATATGCCAATTTGTCGGTTATCGGTGTGTGGGCCAGGTTATGTCCAGTTGCTACCTGTCAGTGGAGTCTAATTGCCAATAATTGGAACGTGTTTAAAAACGTGTTTAAAAACCAGGCAGATTCCAGCTAAATAAATCCAAACAAATGTCAATTAATAGCCTTAGATATTTTAGAGTAATCTAAGGACTTAGCTTAGTTAAGTCCCATTTATTTGCATTAATATTCTTTTGGGAAAGCTTGTTGGTGACTTGGCAACATTATCCACATATTTATTGTTTTAATTTAAGCCTGCATCTCCGGGGCCTTTTTCCGTAAATTTCCCGAGTATCCTATCCCCATTGAGTAAGTGAGATTTATGGGCCTCGACTCCCTGCATCTCGTCCAGATAAATGGCAGCCGTCCAAGCTGAAGTAGCAGTAGCAGGGCCCAACCCACGGGACCAGGACCAGGACAAGGACCGGGACTAAGGACCCCCCGCCATCGTCCACAGACGAAATGTAAAATTACCAATAAAGTCAAATTGAAATTGCCAGACATATTAATAAAAGCCAACCAACCAACCACCGCCATTGCCAGGCACCACCATTTGGCATTGGCATCAGGAGTAAAGTACTCCACAGGCCGGAGTCGGATCTATGCCTGTCTTGGGCCTCCTCCTAGCGAGAATACACTGTCAGAAGTTTAGATATTATATTCGATACTTGATTAACTTAAAAATAAGAAATATTTTCCTTCTTCTATTTATGTTAAGTGCAAGCCCAGCAAACACCCCTTTAGGTAAGCAATATATTTAGCACAACAGAACTTTAAAATATCTAGCATTTGAATCCTTTGTTTTTGCCCTATTTTTCTGGTGTTTTTAAATAATACATCTTTTTCTTCGAGTGCACCATTGCGTAGCCGAGCGATTTAGTGGATGGGCCACGCGGGTGCCACCAAACGCAGCCCAAGGAGCAGATGAAGCAAACGGAAACCGACGCCCCCTTAGGCGGCCAACACCCCTCGCTGCCCTTATCTACGATTTATTTTCCTCCTCCTCTCCCCTCTCCCCTCTCCCTTCTCCCCTCTCCCTTCTCCACTCTCCTCTCCACTCTCTTCCTATTTTTTAATTTTATTTTCTCCGCTGGTGCGCGCTGCCGAGAGGGAAAAAGCTGAAAATTTCTGTTGACAGGAAATACACTCGAAATTGGCAATTTTGCATTTACGTTAATAATACTCAAGCGTATTTACTACTTACACTTACACAGGGCGGTGCTAGCGGGGCGAGGTGGGTTGTCTAGGCGGCAGAAAAATGGGGACAACCGTTGGCTGGTTGTTGTTGTTGTTGTTGGGGCTTTCTCGATATTTTCCCCTCTTTTTTTTCCGCTTTTTCTTCTATTTTTCTTGTTGTATTTTGGGTGGTCCCGAAATGAAAAGCGTATTTATCCGCGCCAAGGGGTGGTTTCACCATGGGGGAAGGGGGGGGGGCTCCTTCTGGGGGTTGGCCCGTCTCGGCTCGGCGAAAGACGAGAGCTAAGCATAGAGCTGAGCCAATATGACGCGCAATTATTTGTAATGGAGACGTAAATAAGTTGAAGAAGCAAAGTGGCAAAAGAAAAATGGCAAGGCAAGGAGGCAAGGAGGCAAGACAAGGGGGCGGGGCAGGGCAAGGCTGTCTCGGTGGGTGGTTCAGGGGGTGGTGCTTTGCCCAACTTGCTAGTTGTTACACAACGGAGCGCACTTTGCCTTTTGTTTTGGGGTTGCTTTTCGGCTTGTCTCCCAATTTCTGGGTGGTTGAAAGACACAATTTCGTTGGGGTTTCCACGGGGGTGGTGTTTAGCGGGGGGGCGGGAGTGGGGTTGGGGTTGTGTTGTTAAGTGCGGGCGAGTGGACGTCCCGCAGTTAGCTCGTTAACTCGATTTGCGCTCCGCTGCTATTGCTATTGCTGTTGCTATTGCTATTGCTTTTCCCCACTGCCTTTGCTTTTGCTGTTGTAATAAATACGAAAAGGCGTTGTTTTTCCAAGATGGCGGATGGAGTGTGTGTGCGTGCGGGTGCGTGTCTGAGCGAGTGTGAGCTATCGTTGCAGTGGGAGTGGGAGTGGGACGGACAGACAACTGAAAGTTTACAGTTTTCCAGAAAAAAAAAAGAGTTTAAAGAGAATCTCAATTATTAGTTGAGATTCTAGCTATTTAAATGAAAAATTTAAGACAAAAAATTAAGTAAATAAAAATATAATAATTAAATCTCAAAAGGCTTTAATAATTCCCAGATTTAATGAATTAAAAAGGTTTATATTTAAGTTTTAAATGAATGCAACCTCCAAGACTCATAATTCTTTATTCCACCGATCACTAATAGGATAAGTATTTCATTTCTATGTTTTAAAAATATTTCCCAAAAAACAATAAGCCTTTTTCTAAGCCCTAAATATAAATATATATAAATTAATACTTAATACAAGCCAGACTATATTTTGTTGTTCACAGGCAAAGGCAAAAGCAACAATCAGGCGATGACAATTGAAAAGGAAAAGCACTGCGGCTGGGGAAGAGGGGGGCTTGGGGACGGGATGGCGGCGGAAAATGGGTGTTGTAGAGCCGCGGGCTTTTCCCCGTCTTCGGTTTTGTGTTACGCTTATTTTCCAATTTCGCCGCTTCTTTTTTTGTGTGTTTTTTGCAGCAGCAGCTTTGCAGCCATTGATTTTCCGTACTGTGCTTAAATTTGCTTACTCGCCTTGAAAACCCCCGACGACAACGACTAGCTGGCTCCCCCCGCCCGCCTGAGTTTCCCTGCATTTTCCCCCCAGCCCCCCAGCACGGCCCCACTCCATCCAACCACTTGACGCATTGTTGTTGTGTATTGTATTTCGATTTTCAAGCTGATTTTCTTCTGCCTTTTCCTTGTTGTTGTTGCGTTAGCCTGGCTGTGTGTATTGTGTGTGTTGTGTTGTGTGCTATTTGAAAGCTTTCCGTTTCTGCCAGTCGGCAGCGGCTGAGGCAGCGGCTGCGGCAGCGGCGAGCAGTGAAGCCTGAATGAAATAATTGGGTAGTTAGTGCGATTTTTCCGCTCCCCTCGCAGTTTTCCCTCTCGAAAAGCGCTTCTTCTGCCGCCGCCGTCGTCTCGCTTTGCATTCTTCCGCTTTTAATTTATTTATACGCCCGACACTTGAGCGAGAAGCAGTCAGGTGCTTTCCCCCGCCATTTCCTCTGCCGCTGCTGCGCACAAACGCTTTTCTTTCGCCCTTTCCCACCGCCCAGCCCCCCTTTAGTTTTCCTTATAATTAGACATTATTTCGCGTTCAGTTGGCCTCTGTTGTTGTCGGCAAAGTGGGCGTGGCTCCACTAGGTGGCTATTAGCTAATGAAATTCAGGCAGCGGCGGAGTATATATATACCCGTACATACCACATCGAGTGCTCAACGAAGGATAGTTGATGGCTGCGAAAATAGTGTCCGAAATCGGAGGATAATTGCTAATTTGGGCTTATTAAATATCGGCTACTTGAAATAATATTTGTATTAATAGTTCTAATTAAGTTAATCAATAAAACTATACAATTTGTTATGGAATATTTCTTATTTTTCTCAGCTTCTTTGTCTAGGCTTGCAAATAACTTTTCTCTTGTCATTAATATGGTTTATACAACCATATCTATGAATTTTTCTAGGTAATCAATACCAATAGCCGTAACTCCCGCATCCAAATTGTGGTTAACATTTCAGCAGGCCATTTTCCCCCTTTTTTTGGGGTTTTTTAGGAGGTAATGGTAATGTGGAGAGAATCAGAAACCAAGCCAAATTGTATGTTTCACTTTTGTAAAATTCATTTGGCCATAAAACGGACAGGGCCGGGCCGGGCCGGGCCGGTTGGGGGGAGCCGTTATCCTTTAGGACGCCGTACGTTTGGATGGTTGGAACGTTGTTCCGTTTAAATGGGCAACTAAACTCGTAACCGGCAAGCCAAACGGCCAAAAACAGCCAAGAGAAGCAAACGACCAACAAACCAACCCTTTGTGGTCTGTCCATTTCGGCAGCTGGCAACGTTTTACAACACTGTAAATGCTGTGCGGAAATAGCGGTAAATATAAAAATACACACACACACACACACGGAGGCAAGTAGAAGGGTGTTAAAGGGTGTGCTCAAATATTTATTAACCCATCAACACATGCGGAAGTTTTTCCGGCCGTTTCATTGCAAAAACACACACACACACACACAGACACGAGAACTTCAGGCTGTGGGACGGGTGGGGTCGGGAGGGGTCGGGACGAGTCAGGACGGGGCGGAGGACACCCCTGCCGAAGGGAAGCCAAACCAGGCCGCTAACCAATCCCATCCCCCTCGCTTACATGTAGTATGTGTGTTCTTCGGTGGTAACAAATTCGTGTAGCGTTGCAAATTGCTGTCAACAGGGAAATTAATAAAAAGTCAAACGCCTTTTAAAGGCAACAAACACGCTGCTAACACCCTCGCTTCTAGCCTCGCGTTAAGATCAGCAAATAAAACAAGGACCTTCCAGCTCTCGGCGACTTTTGGGTGGGTAATAAAATGGATTAACACGTTTAATATTCAATTTGCGTTGCACAACGCCTGTAAAAATGCCGCAAGTGAGTGTGCGTATTTGCGTAATTGAGTGAGTCCTGGAAAGAGTCCTTCTACATTTTTTGGGCACTCGATTACCGACGATTTAAGTGGGCAAACTTGTTCGCCGGGGTAATTGCGTAAACGAAATCGAAATTTAGACCATTTTCCATTTCTACCAAATAATGGAAGGGTGTTAAATAGGCTGACATATATTTTAGCCACAGAGAGGCATTAAGTCTATTACTATTTGAAGTTGGTATGCCAAGTTGAGGTCCATGAGCCTGGTATACTGATGGGGGATAATGTAGTTCTCTTTTAAAACATGCTGTATGCTTTTTACTTTTTCTTTTAAATAATAACTATATATATTATTCTGTATATAAAATTGCATTAATATAACAGATTAATTTGAAAATAGATACCCAATAGCTGCCTTAACTGCAAGTACTCAATTGAATGGATGCATTCCTTCAAATACTTTCCCATGCTGGTTGGTGGCAACATTCTAATGAATCGGTTTCCCATTCTCAGGACCATCCTTATTGGCCCTACTCTTTCGTTTTTGTGGATTTTGGATCTCGACTGACTGGCGTAAAAAGTTGTCCATCATGTTGTGTCCGTCGCCGCCAACCAATGCACTTTTTCCCGAATGCCACTTGGCCCCAAATGCTGAATGCTGAATACTGGCTGAATGCTGGCTGAATGCTGGCTGAATGCTGGCTGAATGCTGTTTGCCCTCAGAGAGGGGCTTAACTGCAAAATCATGCAGAAAATGCTCGAAACCCTGGGGGGGAAGGGGAAAGGGGGACTTAGAGTTAAACTGGCGAACAAAGCCACTTAACGGGCCAAGGGCTGCGCCTGATGCGCTGACTAGCCTTGTAGGTTTTATGGCTTATACTCGCACAGCTAGCTCCAATCTTCCTTAGAGCCGACTCGGACCACTGCTCGAACTCGAGCTCGGCTTTGGACCCTGAGAGCCCAAAGGCTGGAAAATCTGTGTGCAAGTTGTTTACACGCCGCCCTCGAGTGCTTCCTAGGAAAATGACGACGATTGCAACTGCAGAGCCGCCTGAAGTGGATGAGATGAGGTGCATTTGGCTGATCATGCAGCTGGTAAAATTTCCAACATGAAGTAGAAGGAGGAGGTAGGTCCGCCGTCGACTCCGATTCCGATTCCGACTTCGACTCCTACTCCTACTCCGACTCCTACTCCGACTCCTTTCAATGCCTGCCACTTGTTGTCATCAATTTTCTGGCTCTCTGTTTATCCAGCGGAGGGGCCACTTGCAGTTCGGTTGCACTTCGCTGGAAGTTGCTTATTTTTTGGGAAAAACCACGACGAGTATCATCATCACTCGTCTATATTTGTTTTCGTTTCGTTGCCTTTTTTCGGTGAAACCCAAACTTGTAGTTTTCTAATTAAAAAATTATTTCGAAAATAATAGCTTCTCGTGGGCTGCCGCTGCCGCTGCTCTTTCTCCCTTCGCTTCTTTTTCATTCCATTTTTTTATGTATTTTCTGACCGACTCATTGTCACATAATTAACACTTGATATAGCAATTACCAGTTTTCCGTCTTTCCCTCCAGTTTCCTTTATTTTTTTGGGGGAAAATGTGCGAAAAACTATCGAGTTTCCATTGTCATTTGGTTTGGGCAGGAAATGTGCGAGGATTTGTATCGGAAGTGCGTCCTGGCAGCCTCACAATAATATCGCAAATATCTTCGGCACCCTCCTCGTTAGATTTCTTTTTGGGCAGGACCTCTTCAGATTATTATCGACGTCGCTGCTATTTTTTGAGGTTTCTTTTATTTCCTTTACTTATTCCCTTTTTTGTGGTAATTATTTGATGGTTTTCCGAAATTTGTGCAATTGATTTTCAGCCCGAAAAGGACACGCGCGACAAGGCAGGAATTTTCCAGAGCGGAATATAAGCGAGAGAATTTCAGTTCTTATTCTTAAATTTAAATTGAAATCAATCGCTTATTAAGAATCTTTTGATAATATTCTTCAATGAACGAAGGTATACAAAATATAACCCTGAGGAGAGTGACTAGAAATAATTTAGAAATCCATTTAAAAAAAACTCTACCAAACATTAAGCGATTTAGTTTAATTGGCAAAGTTCTTAATCAATAGAAATTGAGGCTAAACACTAAACACTCATCAGCGGTAATTTCTTAAATTTTTTTTAAGGGAAACCCAATTAGGGCAACCAATTTGTCTGCAATTATTTGCCATTAAGACAAAATCCACTTTGCGGAGAGCACAGGGAAAAATTGCCCATGACTTGGCCAAGAAAATGAGGCGCTGACAACGAAATGGCTCACAGGCGAGACCACGACGACTCACCCAGATGTGTGAGGAAAAATAATAAAAAAAAGGCTGAGAGCTAAAAAATAAAGAAAACAAAAGTAGAAAGAAAGCAAAATAGTTGGCGGGCATTTTACACGAAGACAGCGATACGGACAAAGGACACAACATACGCCAAGGATCTGGAGAGTCTCGGGTAAATATTTATTAGAGCCAAGGCAGAAAGCCGAGGTGAAAGGAGACGCTCCTCAATGGCCACTCAAATTAAGGCTAACAACGTGCGGCAGGAGCAGCAGCAGCAGCAGCAAAGTAGCAATTTTCCTGGAGAAAAAGAAATTGAAAGGATGCTCCTGCTGCCAACTGATGTCCCAGCTGCGGTTAACCACTCGAGTCGATTTATTTTGTACACAATTTGCCTCGAAAACTAACGCCCCGTGTCCCCGATATCCAGGATCATCAAGGGCCAAAAGGACACGGCGCGCCGTTTGTTGCCTTTTTTACAGCTCACAGGAGCTGCCCCGAGAGCCTCAGGCTGCTCAACGAGTCCTGCTCCTGCTCCTGCTGCTGCTGTTGTTGTGCAAACAAAGTGCGAACGGACCTTCGGCAAATAGACCACGATGGGCATGGGCATGGGCATGACTAACAAGAACACGCTCTTGGAATAGGAGTAGCAGAAGATGCACAAGTGTGCAGCGAGAGAAAAGTCCTAGGATAAACCAAGGAAAGCTAAGGATTAAGGACTTCATCGTATCGAATGTTATTGCATTTACTCTGCTATATAAAAATGATAATTAATATAAATGTATAAGGAAACCATTTTTATATCAAAAGGATTAATTTGTGTAATTTTTTTATTACAAATTTGCAAGCCCTAGTTAATATTTCTCGCTGTGTAGAGCCAGATAAAGACCAAGTGGCTGGCAACAGCTCCCGGAAAGGTCAACAGTGGCAATGACAATGGCGGAATGACTGAATGACAAACCAAGAAACTGAACCGAACCGAACCGAAACGATCCAAAGAACCAAAACCACACAACGGAATGACAAATAAACAGATGTAAAGTGTGAAAATTTAACAAATTAAGTGCGTGTAACTCTCGGATACAATTGTATCTGCGACGTGTGGAAAATGTGCGGAAAAGAGATGGGCAATTCAGGTGAAAATGTGTGCGGGGGCGTGGCCATTTGGGCTGGGAAATTAAGATCTACGACGAAGGTGAGGTGAGAATAACACATCAAGAATAATATTGCCACAAAATAAACAGCTTCAGATGTGGCTTAGAAAACCTGGCTAGGGGCTCATACTCTCTACAAGGAAATGGCAAATAAAAATAATAATAATTGGAATCTTAGCTGGTCGAAATATTCTAAAGAAATATTTTATTTTAATTATATATAAAGAAATGGTAGTATATCTGTTGAAAGACCATGGTATCTAGTTATTGAACGTATTTAATAGTTCTCTTAACACAAATTATTGATAATACATCTGGTGATAGTTTCATTTTAGAAGATTTGAATTGAGTTATTAGAAGAGTTCATATACTTATATAATTTTTATTGGGAAAGTTCTTCAGTTAAATGATCTGAAACATTTCTGTGCCCAAAGCCTTAATGTCTTTCCGTGAAGCTCCACTGGCTATCGTATCTTAATGGATGCTCGTGCCAAGTGGAGTTTGCTAATTTTACTGAAAATTATGCGCTTAATTAGCGATACACACACCGACATAAAATCGTGCCCGAGTGAAGTATGTGTGAGATTTCACACTTTGCTGACAGGACGGCTGCCGTCGCGCCCCTTTAGTCATCCCTCCCCTTTGCTTCTCCTCCTCCAGTCCGTGTGCACACTGAGCGAAAAATAAATGTGGCCTAACATTTTAAGTTTAAGAATCTGCAGGATATATTTTTTGTAAGCCTTCTTAATTTACAAACGGAGTTGTCAGCCATTTAGTGGCAAGAAAGGAATAAAAAAGAGTGTTGGAAATTATTAAGAATAATATTTTGAACAGAAAACTAATAATTACACAAACTGGTATTTTTAAATTACAGCTTTTAATATAATCCATAATTTGTTACAGATCATTTGGGTACAAATTGGGTAAATTCTTTCTCTGAGAGTTTAAATGGTTTGCCAACGAGTCCTTAGCTGTGTGGAGTTATTTTTGCCAGTGTACCAGTGTTATTAATAAGCTCGGACCCGCCAACCCTCTCTTTGCCGTGTGCTTAATCGTCTCGTTTCATTGTTTTAACTCCGATGAGAGGACGCAACTCAATTGCTTAACTCAACCCCTTTGAGCTTATTAGTTGCGCCTACGGGTGGGCACAGGACACGGGCACAGGACATGGGAAGCTGGCTGCGAAGGAATCGGAGTGGAGAGAATATGAATATGCGGAGTACACGGAGACAGATGCGGTTGCCACTTGGATGCACCCGTTCAGCAGATGCAACAGAGGGTCCTTGCACCGCTCTCCCCCCGTAATTAGCCTCCTGTTTTAGCCTTTGTAACGCCCTATTCGAAGCAACTCACTTGCAAAGTACACGTGGAATATGTTTTTGTAGCCCCGATTGTACATATACGACATTGAGAGTCGAGACAGACAGGGAATTAATATTTAGCTATCTAAGTTATCATGGAAAAATAACTAAAATTGCCAACATGGGAAATAATACAAGATAAGAATAAGCCTTAGCTTTAGTTGGAAATGTCAAGCTTTTCAGTCACGGAATTGTACCATATATTTGTATCATTTAATTGTTTAAAGTTATTTGTTTTAAGTGAATTTTAAAGAATTATTAATTACTCTAATGAAACCCAAAGAATCTTTAAATGGAGAACACTTAAAAATTTAAACATCTGTACTCGGTAAAAATATATAATGAATTTCTTTCTTCTGAATAAAATAGAAAATACAATGACATTTATTTTTTAATGTGGATACCATTATAAAATACGTACATATCTATATATATAGATATTTGAGACTTTCAGCAAAACGCGGTGTCAATTTATATACAAAATATGATTATTTCTGGCAACACATTTTAAGAATTATACAACATGTATTTGTTTTAATATTTGTTTAAATAAGCTGTATAAATATGATGATATAATTGTTTAAATACTTGAATAGATTGTCTGATAAATATAAATATAATTTGATAGGTTATATATAATATGACAAAGACTGCTTTATATTTTATAATTCAAGTAATCTGATTCATAATTCTACTACTTCAGGTACACATGCGTCTCTTTTGTTATAGATCTCTTTCTTATATAAATCAGTTAATTTATCTTTATCAGTATTTTAATTTTCAATTTAAAACAAATTAGCCGTAAGGCAATATGCAAAAGAGATCATTAAAGTGATGCACTTGAAGTTTTGGAGACCTTTCACCTAAATTATTAAATTAGTCAAGTAAAAGAAAAATATTTAAGGATCTCGAATTGGTATTGGGTTTTCTATATTTGTTTTAAAATATTGTTAGTTGATTTGTATCGGAAATAAAGGCTAATATAGCTTTCAGCTTAAGATGTCTTTGAATCTCAAATTCTAGAACCCTAATGTTGAGCTTTTTTATATATATATTATTGGATTATAGTCTGGTCACAGAGCACTCCATTCATTGAGTTAATGCGTTGGCGAAATTTGACCTACCTACAGTACATTGCTAACTAACTGATTTAAAGTTTAGTTACAGATTTATAGATTTATAGCTTAAGATCCCTGGTCAAGTACTTGATTTTTGAGATATTTATTATTTTTATAGCGGACTCACCTGCAAACTGGGCGCCAAAGTGCTGCTGGAAGTGACCCCGGAACTCGTGCGGCGTGCTGAAGCCGGGCGGCAGGAAGCCCCTCAGGTAGGCGGCCGCCGCCAGCGTGGTCATGTGATGGTGATGGGCGGCAGCAGCATTGCCGGGATCCGCGGCGGCCGCATAGCCGGCGGCGGCATAGAAGTTGGCCGGATTGAACACGGGCAGCTGGCAGTGGGCGGCTGCTGCGGCCGCAGCAGCTGCTGCGGCGGAGAGTCTGGTCACATCGGGGGACAAGGATCGCGAGTCGCGGAGGCCTTCCAACTGCTCACGTTCCCGTTCCCGTTGCTCGCGCTGCTGCTGGCCGACGGCAACGGCTGCGGCGGCGGCGATCGTGGGATTTAGATTGAGGGCCGTGCTGGCCGGCGGCGGTGGGGTGGCCGCCGGCGAGGGCGGCGCCTCCGAGGGCGTGGCATTGCCGCTGGCGCCGCTCTGCTGCTGGTAGGCGCCCAGGCCGAGTATCTCCTGGATGGCGAACGGCGTTCGCATTTTGGTGGCCTGCATTTTTTGCCGACGGCTTTTTCGGTCACACTAAAAGTCGAGAGAGTTCCAGTGTTCTAGCCGCGTATCTTTCCAAGTTCCAAGTTACTTATTGCACTTTCATTGCAGCAACAGCAGCAGCAGTGGCAGCAGCTATCGAACACACACACCCATGCATACACACACACACAGACACGCGAACGCACACTGGAAAAAAACGTTCACTTCACGCACTTTGGGGGCTTTGGGTTTTCGGGTTTGCGTTTGCTTTTCCTCTTGCTATTGCCTTCTTTGCGTGGTTTTGTTTTTGTTGTTGCCGTTGTTGTTGTTGTGGTCGACGGCTATTACTTGTTATTGTTATTAAATGTGATCTCGTGTGTGAGTTTTGGATTCAAGTAATTTTTTAACCCGAACGCTGCGGCGTTCGAAAACTAACTGAAATTGAAAAGCGAATTGCACGCCAGCAAAAGCGTCGCGTCGGCGTCGGCGTTGGCGTTGGCGTTGCCCAGAACGTCGCTGCCGGCGTCGCAGTCCTCTCCCACACACGCGGCTGTAGCAACAAAAATTCTGCCAACGCCGCTGTCGCAGCGGAAGTAGCGCCATCTTTGTGAGCGCAAGGGGGATGGCAAGGCCTATGCCACATCAGTTGTCTCGCTCTCGCCATGCGAACTTCCAATGGAGAGGGGTAACGCGACAGCCATTCCACTCTCACTTACCGGTTTCCGCTTGCGCCATCTCTTTTCTCACTGGAAGGCTGCTCACCGACAGTGTACACGCTATGCGTGAGAACTGGCTGTGTGTGCGTGTGTGTTAATTAAACTCCGTTTGCATTTCGCTTCGAGATTTTCGGTTTTTCGATTTCAGTTTGTTTTGCAACGCCAAGCTGCTATATGTCCTTATGTGTGTGTGTGTGTGTGTGTGATTGCGGGTTGTTTTTTTTGTGCCTAAGTTCCCATTTTTTTTATTGTTTCTAACGTTTATTTAGTTGGTTTATAAATAAATAGAAGTTGGGAATTGGTTAACATTTGCAAGGTCCACACAAAGGATTATTGGAAATTGAAATATTTCCCGCCAAAATGTTTCCAATAAGATCCTTAGCCCATTCTGGAATGCTTCTAAAACGTGAAGAACTTTCTTGAGAATTTAATTATTATTATTATTTGATTTATTTCATATTTCATCGTAGTATTTCCCAATGAATGTATCAAGATCTTACATAGTAAGAGTTAGCTTTAAATCCATTTGAAATCTTAAAATAATATAGCAAAACCAAAAAACAAAGGTTTATGTTAACATATAATTACTGTATTTTTGATATTTATAATACAATAGATCAGGCCACTTTCTTAATATCCATTTAAAGCCAACTCTGACTATATATTTCGAGAAATTTTAATCGTACATTATATGTACCCTGTATATATGGAGGTTCTATAATATCTAATAATCTCTTTGATAATTTAAAGGGTCAGAAAATAAGTTGAAATTTTCCCGAACACCACAAATTGTTCTTAACTAATTAAACTTTTAAAAGAAGGGACGTAACACAGGTTGGCCTGCAATCCGGAATAGAGCTCCACTGACAGAAGACTCTCTCTTTCGGTCGTTCTCTCTCCATCGCTCTTTCCGCACTTCTTTCTCTCCGAAAGTTAAGTTTTCCAGGCAGTTCGTTCGCTCGTTCGGCTCTCCCCACCATTTTCAATTTCCCCACTTCCCGCATTCCGTTTCGGCTGCCGCCTTCCACGTTTGTCCCCAAATTGCGAGCATTGTTCAGGCCAAAGTTGGTCATGTTAATTAAGCCTCGCTCTCGCTCTCGCCCTCTCTCTCCGCCGGCGCCATGCCCGTCTCGCTCTTATCGATTAGCCGGCTCTCCCTGTCACTTTCTGTCTCCATGCTCCTCTCTCCCGGCTGCACTTGCAAACATTAATTAGTCGCATTGCATAACAATTGCATAATCAATATGCCATTTCAATTAACTGCCTGGTTAGCAATTAGTCAGCCCAAAAAACCCCCCAAACCCTGCCATCACCCACAATCGAACACTTTTTTGTTGACCTGGCAACTCTGTAGCCGATTTTAAGTAATTAGCACTCAGCCACTAAGAACTACACAGCAAAAAGCAGGAACTAAGTAGTAAATATATTTTTTAATATGCAAACAAAACATTAAAACTAGTCCACGATTTTTATGCTTTTTATTAATATCAATAGTAATTTCGGGAAGCCTTTTTAGGGTTTTCCATATCATAGTGAGGGAATATGATACTAGTTAAAAATAAACATCAAGAGCATTACATTTTTCCACTATATGCAATTACTAAAACTAAAAACTAATAGCTTTTATTATAAAAAGATCCAAAGGATTGTACAACCTAATGTTCCTACATTGCAATTCCATTGCATTTCGATGAAACACAGGAGAGGCTCTATGATTGCCATTCCCCCTTTTCCTGCTCATTTTAATTCATTTTTATATTATGTGAAAATATATAGACATTATCTCACATACTTAAACTTTTTTTTTATGCTTAAGCCTTTTCTTTCATCTTCACTCTTCGCGAAGGAACATTATTGAAACACATTAAAACTGACAATTTTGAAAGAGTGTCCCATCTGCGTGACTTGAGAATCCGCTTTAATCTCCGTACTCGCCGTCTCGAGTGGCTTTTCTTTATTTGATTTGAGAGTGGATCTGGAATTAAATAAATCTAATTGAGCGATGGGTGCAGATTGTCGGATATATATGCTTAAAACAATGCCATCAGAAGATATATAACTGAGAATATAATACGAAGAATATAAGAAAAATAATACAGATTACATAAAATATCAACTAAAAATGGTATGAATTCCCCACTGCTTATAGTGGAATGTCAAGAAGTTCCTTTATTATATTACTTTACATTTAAATAATTATTTTAACTATATCTTTATTAGTTTATGAACTCTGCTAATTCGCATAAACAATTGCATGAACACGCGCTACTCTGGAACTTTTACCTTCATTTTTAAATAAAAAATCAGCTAAAGCAATGAACCTTTCCAGGTGGTTCTGGGGTCCCACTCCCCATAGTTAATTGGTCCTGATGCTGCCATCCTCACACGGCTCATTCCACACACAGGAACCCGGGGCGAAGTGGTCAGGACAAAATGTTCGATAAAAGGAGTTTCCGTTTCGCATTGTCCTCGAGGAGCAGCGACGCATTATTTCATATTTATAATGTAATCTGCACTTGAGCCTCAAAGAGACGTCGCATAAATCACGAATGCGGACGGAGGCGGGCCTCAGCGACTACTATTCGGATCCAGATTCAGATTCGGATTCGGATTCGGATTCCATATGCAGAGCAGAGCAGAGCACAGTCCACTTCTGGGGCTAAAAGCCTTTGTGACACTTGGAGTTTTTATTATATTTTATATTCCTGTTCCTGGCATGGCGCTGCCTTTTTGTTTGATGTTCGACGGCCACTTGAGATGCATTTGGTGGAACTCGGGAGTTTTCTGAGCTCCTGGGTTGCTGGGTGTGAGCCTCCCTTTTTTGTGTTGTGTTGTTTGAATGCAAATGGGAAATTCACTTCGATTATTGGTTGATTGATCCTTTGATCCCCGGGTCCCGAACTCCCTACTCCCCCCGATCCGTTGCTCATTAGGCTAAAAGCCTATTATTGCGGCCAACTAATTAACCGCCATCTGGCAGCTGCCATCGATGGCAGAGCTTTTGGGTTTTAGCTTTTCGAATTCTCATTTTCTTTTTTGTCTTTGCTCACTTCGGTTCCCCTGGGGAATTGCTCGGCTATATTGTCTCTCCGGCCGCATATTAGCCGTGGCCGGAATGTTTGCCATTGTTGTTGCTTAGCCAGCAAGGAGCAGGCCCACTCTCCGAAGGAGGAATCCTTCATCGGGGAGCCGGGTGGCACTGCCATTTGACTAATTACAAAATCGACATTACCTGGCAGAGAGGTACATTTTTGGAAATTATTTTGACAAGTTTTGGTTTACTTTAAGGCAAGAAATCACAATAAAGTTGAAAATTAGACCTTAAAACGGTTAATTAACTTATAATTTGTAACTAAAAGTAGGGATTATTTGTTAGTAATAGCATCTTATATCTTGAAGGAATATTTATTAGATTTTTCTATGTTCTGGAGTAGTCTTATTAGAAGTCCTCGTTATAGCTTTGCATATTTAAAATGGATGAATGATTAATGAAATACAGAGCTCAATGATAGTGAACATTTAAAGGACTCGAAGAAACTAAATATCTTTCAGAAAGTCAGCTAATCAGCAGCAGGTTCTTGGCCACATTGGCGACTATGTACGGACTGTACCCGAAGCGAAGCCAAACGATTCCCAACTCCCACCATTTACATTTCGGCCATTGTTCCTGCGTCCCAGTCGTTGTCCTGGGCTCCTGCCACGCTCCCAAATGGTCGACGTCGCTTTGAGCCACTTGGAAATCGTTAATTTCATAATTACATGTTTCATGCACACGCTCCGCACTCCGGGACTCGGGTCGCAGGACTCGGGACTCCAAAATGGGGAATATATGTTTGTGTCTTATGTATATATGTATATATTTCGGGGCGTGTGTAAGTGGCACATAAGTGGCAGCCAGCCAGAAAGCCAACACCATTTTGGCCATAATTTAGTTTTGCCCGTCCATTAGCAGTTCAGGCCACATGGCGAGGCCGCCGCGATGGGGTTCGGTGCGGGGCTTCCTTTGTTGCAATGCCACTCAGCGGGAAATCAGCACCCAGGGTTGGGGAAGGGGAAGCGGGACGAGGGGACGAGGGGGTCGCGGGCGAGGACGAAGTGGCCTCGAAGGAGCCACAACAACAAAGCAAGGCACACAGCGAAAAAGTGATGGGGACAGTGACTAAAGCTAATTTTAAGTTCGATATATATATATTTGTATATCCATGTTAATAATGAAATATTCGAGATTTTTCAATCTATTATTATGTAGTTATTAAGTTATTATATATTATATGGGATATGTTTAAAATGAAGCTAATTAGGAACCTACATTTTCAGGCAATCTTTCCTTAAAGTATATTAAAATCTCTAGTTCTTGCTGTTGATTTATGTTTTCTTCAAGGCAAATCTTAAATGCTTAGTATTTCTTATATATATCATATTTCTAAATATATCTTTATATATTTCTATATATTCTCTATATGTTTATTAATAAATATATTAACATTTTTCCCTGTGCATCAAGTGAAGGAGCGCTGTGAGAAAGAAACAGGGGGCAGCGGCTACAGAAGAAGCAAAAGAAGGACGAGTGGATAATTATTAATAATTATCGCATTGACGTGTTTTCGTTTTCAGTTTTTTCTTCCTTTTTTTGTATTTTGTTTTATTTTTTGCTCTGCAAGGGTGTGTGCGTAAGGGTGTGTGTGCGTGTGTGCATATGTAACAGTGTAAGTGGTTTATATAATTGGTCAACTTCTGCTCCATTCCAGTTTTTTGCTTGGCCACTTGGCTTATTCTTGCCTTTTGCAGATTTCTTTGACTCGGGGGGTTGACACAGCATATTAAAAATATATATATATTATTAATAATAATAATAATCATCATTATAATATTAAGAACAAGAAAAGGGTTGGCAGGCAGCAGGGGAGGATATGGCAGCAGGGGAGTAAAGAGTAGTAGTTTACTTGCATTTAAATACTATTTTTAATCTCATATATGAACCACAAATTAGTTACCTAATTGCTGATATGTTTTATAAAATATTTTTGAAATATATGTGCTTTATTTGTAAACATTTGAAATGTAAGTTATTTTAAAAACTTGAGTTCTTATAGCAATTTGATGATTAATTTCCAGGCCCTATGTTTACTAAATTTAAATTGTTTGGCTTGCTGGTTTTTATTCCTTTGATGAGATAATCTTTACTGGCTTAAAGGCATTAATTCTGTGCCTGTTCCGCACACTTCCACCCACTCCCCCGCCTAATCAGCAGCTGTCTCTCTTTTCAGAGAGTTCTTGCAGGAAGTCCTTCAATGGTGGACCTTCACCCCTTGGGCCGCCACATGGGCTGCGAGAGCTCATTAAGCTTTAGGCGTATTAAGCGAATTCCGCTTCTTTTTTCAATTATTTCAGCAGAAACAACATTTAAATGGAATTCAAAAACGCTCATAATTCAAAATTAATCCCCGAGCTGGTCCCTCCGCCGCATGAAAGGAAGACGAGCAGGGGAACGGGAGCAGGAGTGGCGGGTTCCCGTCCTTTCGTCCTTTGTGGACATTGCGCCTAAATGAGCAGGGCGCGCGCTCCCTCTCTCTCTCTCTCTCTCTCATCATCAGCGATTCAAATGAATCAGAATCAGGATCTGAATCTGAATCAGACACAGAATCATCAACTTCAAAAAGGCAAAACGTGGGGCTTCTGGCCGCCTTCTTCGCTTCCCTGTTTCTGTTGACGTGGCTTTTTCCCTTTGACCATTTAAAGGATTTAACAGCCATACAGCAAAGAAAACAAATTAAAAGTAAGCGCTTTTCTGTCTATTTAAATTGCAAGACAGGTGGGCGGGGTCGGGGGTTATTTTCATAATTAACGCGAAATACGAAACGCAAAACGCATCGCATCACCCATGCGCCATCTGGCGGCCAATGGCGCCTGCAAATTATGTGATTTTAAAATTTATCAATTAAAAAAAATGCTGAAAGGAGTGTCAGTGGACGCTGACATTCGCTTGGCTTTTGTTTCCAACTTTTCTCTGGTCTACTCTACAGCAGATGATG
The DNA here is from genome assembly GCA_008042775.1 of Drosophila pectinifera. NCBI lineage: Eukaryota > Metazoa > Arthropoda > Insecta > Diptera > Drosophilidae > Drosophila > Drosophila pectinifera. The sequence goes on from VNKC01003672.1 coordinate 47,043, forward strand.
CTCTGTAAAAATAAAATAAATGTGAGAACCCTGCTCAAAACTTGTTTGCTAAAAAAATTTAATCAAAAGCGTGTGCTATGACTGCCTGAAAAAATTGTTGGAGTTTATATCCCAGCAGTAGTCTTCCCCACCTCACTGCCTCTCATGTTTTATAGCATGTCGGTGTTTTTATGGCAAGGCAGCTGGCCTGCGACAGATGGCGCCACTGGAAAAAGGATCAAGGGTCCTTGGAAGCTTATGGTAATTTCGTTGGGTGTGTGCCCCGACTGAAAACCGCAAAAAGCTGGTGGAAAGCTTGCCAGAGCTTGAGCCAAAGTATGTGGTAACGATTTAAGGACTCAAAAATACATAATCCTTCGGTCTTCTTAACGGCATAGTTTGGCCAAAAATGGATTGACGGCCGAATGCCTTATATGGCCCGACTCGTTGTTAAAATCTTAATTATTTAAAATGAAAATATAGAAACAAAAAATTTTGAACAATTTTTCAAAATTTTATAAGGGGTTACATCATTAAAAATCCACTAAAAATGTATTTTTAAACTGAGACTGCAGACTTATTATTTACATAAAAACCAACATAGAACTGCTTTCCGAACTGAATTTAAGGCTGTTTTGGCTAAGTTATGAATATTTTTAATATTGGTTTGCCCCACAAATTAGGAAATAAAAATACCGATTTAAAGACCCAAAAATGCGGATACTTGATATCTTCTCCACAGCACATTATGGTCAAAAATGGTTTTTAAATATGCAGATTAACTAACGAAATAAAAGCTAAAATATTGATTAAATGAATGTCGTTTTCCCTTAACTATGCTTATTTTTAATTATGATTTTTCTAAAAATTAGGACATAAAAATACCGATTTAAAGACCCAAAAATGCGGATACTTGATGTCTTCTCCACAGCATATTATGGTCAAAAATGAAATTTAAGCCAAATGTCATATACCTCCCGACTCTGCGTTAAAATCTTATTTATTTAAGATTAAAATAATTAGAAAAAAAATTTTGAAAAATTTCGTCAATTTTTCAAAAAATGATAAGGGGTTACATCATTAAAATTGTCAAAAATTGCCAAAAATTTTATTTTCTTAAATTTCTAAAGTTGATATGCAGAATAATTACCAAATAAAAACTAACATAGAAAAGCTTTCCGAATTGAATTTAAGGCTGATTTGACTTAGTTATGAACATTTTTCAGTTTGATTTGACAAAAAAAATGAGAATATCTGGGAATAATGGTTGTTAAATATGCAGATTAACTAACAAAAATAAATCTAAAATATTGATTAAGTGAATGTCGTTTTCTCTTAGTTATGCTTATTTTTAACTATGATTCTTATAAATATTAAGACATAAAAATACCGATTTAAATACCCAAAAATGCGGATACTTGATGTCTTCTTCACAGCATATTAGTGTCAAAAATGAAATTTAAGCCAAATGTCATATACCTCCCGAATCAGCGTTAAAATCTTAATTATTTAAGATTAAAATATTAAGAAAAAAAATTTTGAAAAATTTTGCCAATTTTTCAAAAAATGATAAGGGGTTACATCATTAAAATTGTCAAAAATTGACAAAATTTTTATTTTCTTAAGTTTTTAAAGTTGATATGCAGAATAATTAACCAAATAAAAACTGACATAGAACTGCTTTCCGAACTGAATTTAAATCTGTTTTGGCTAAGTTATGAATATTTTTAATATTGGTTTGTCCTACAAATTAGGATATAAAAAACCGATTTAAAGATCCAAAAATACGTATACTTGATGTCTTCTCCACAGCATATTATGGTCAAAAATGAAATTTAAGCCAAAAGTCATATACCACCCGAATCGGCGTAAAAATCTTAATTATTTAAGATTAAAATATTAAGAAAAAAAATTTTCAAAAATTTCGCCAATTTTTGAAAAAATGATAAGGGGTTACATCATTAAAATTGTCAAAATTTGTAAAAATTTTTATTTTCTTAAATTTCTAAAGTTGATATGCAGAATAATTAACCAAATAAATACTAACCTAGAACAGCTTTCCGAATTGAATTTAAGGTTGTTTTGGCTAAGTTATGAATATTTTTAATATTGGTTTGTTCTACAAATTAGGATATAAAAAACCGATTTAAAGATCCAAAAATACGTATACTTGATGTCTTCTCCACAGCATATTATGGTCAAAAATGAAATTTAAGCCAAATGTCATATACCACCCGAATCGGGGTTAAAATCTTAATTATTTAAGATTAAAATACTAAGAAACAAAATTTTGAAAAATTTCGGCAATTTTTAAAAAAATGATAAGGGGTTACATCATTAAAATTGTCAAAATTTGACAAAATTTTTATTTTCTTAAATTTCTAAAGTTGATATGCAGAATAATTAACCAAATAAAAACTGACATAGAACTGCTTTCCGAACTGAATTTAAGGCTGTTTTGGCTTAGTTATAAATATTTTTAATATTGGCTTGTCCTACAAATTAGGATATAAAAAACCGATTTAAAGACCCAAAAATACGTATACTTGATGTCTTCCCCACAGCATATTATGGTTAAAAATGAAATTTAAGCCAAATGTCATATACCACCCGAATCAGCGTTAAAATCTTAATTATTTAAGATTAAAATATGGTAAAATCCAAGAAAAAAAATTTTGACCAATTTTTGAAAATTTGATAAGGGGTTACATCATTAAAATTGTCAAAAATTGATAAAACTTTTATTTTCTTAAATTTCTAAAGTTGATATGCAGAATAATTAACCAACTAAAAACTAACATAGAACAGCTTTCCGAATTGAATTTAAGGCTTTTTTGGCTGAGTTATGAATATTTTTCACATTGATTGAAATTAAAGAACCTTAGTACTTAAAAGGGCTTACTAATTCCTATAGAGTTTCTAGTGATTTAAATTCTTTTTATAATGTGCCTTAAGTTATGCAGAAATTAAATTTAAGGCAAAAGCTGAGATATGATATCCTTGTAAGCCTAACTTCGAGGGAATTCAAGGCCCCTGGACCCTTCTGAAGCCTCAGGAACCCAGTTGAACTTAATATAGTAAATCTATGCCTTGGCAGTGCCGAGCGGAATTTAAATTGGTTAATTTCAGAGTCGTGCCAGTTGCGGAGGCGTCGTGCGAACCTGAAACCCTGACTCCTGACTCCTGGCGCAGGACTGCCGACATTGGATGGATGCGTGACAGATGACACAGCAGTGCACACACATCGCCAGGCTCGGCTGTATCTGAATTGAATCAACTTTATTTCGAAATGATGCCACTTAAGGACTCTCTCCCTGTCTCCCTCTGGCTGGCTACAGTTTTGCATGCCACACACACACACACACACACACACACAGCCGCAGCCGAATCCGTAGCACACTTTTTGGCATGTGCAACGTGCCAACCGAAATAAACTTGATAACAAGCAATTTCTCACGTCTCTCGAGCGTGGCAGTTGCCATTTCGATCGCCTCCGTTGCCTCAATCGACTCGGTTGCCATTTCCGACTAACAATCACACATGGAGTCAACAATAACGGGAATAATTACACTGCAAGAATGCAGAATTACATAAGCTTCTTGTAAAAAATAAATATATATTAGTGGAAAATACAAACTGATATCATAAAGTGCTTAAATTTAGTTTCTAAAGTGAGCCATATGCCCCTTGAATAATTTAGATAGATTATTTGTGTTATGTATATATGACACAACAATCAAGAGTATTATAAATATAACATATATTTTAAAAATATTAAATTGTAAGAGTTTGATGAATGATATAGAACATGCTGACTTAATTTTTTGGTTTGCTTTTCCTGGGAATGTCTGATATTTAAAATAATTTTAAAAATATTAAATATTATTGATGAATTGAAATTATTTGACTTATATTTTTGGATTGCTTTTCCTGGGAATGTCTGATATTTAAAATATATATTTTAAAAATATTATAATTTAAGGGTTTGATGAACTAAAATGATTTCCTGGGAATAACTGATATTTTATCAAGGTTTCCCTTCTGCATTTGCGTAGATATATAAATTATTTGTATTATATACCTGACACAACATTGAAGTCATAAAACATATAAAATATATTTTAAAAGTATTAAAATTTAAGAGCTTAATGAATTGAAATGATTTAGATTGCTTATCCTGGGAATGACTAATATTTTATAATTATAATTATATAAATTATTTGTATTATGTATATGACACAACATTGAAGTCATACAAAATATAAAATATATTTTAAAAGTATTAAAATTTAAGAGCTTGATGAATTGAAATGATTTCCTGGGAATGACTGATATTTTATCAAGGTTTCCCTTCTGCATTTGCGTAGATATATAAATTATTTGTATTATATACATGACACAACATTGAAGTCATACAAAATATATAATATATTTTAAAAGTATTAAAATTTAAGAGCTTGATGAATTGAAATGATTAGGAACATACTGATTTATTTTTTTGGATTGCTTGACTGATATTTTATTAAGTAATCTCTTCCGCATTACCTTTCTCCCAGTGCATGGCCGCTTGCTTTCTCCATGGGCTCCATGTTTTGACTTTCGACGCGTTCCATTCCGATCCGATGCTCGCTTTGCTTATCATTAGTTTAATTGGTGGCATGACGACATCATTGACATCTATTTAGCCGCCGCCGCCCCTTTGATCCGCTGTCTGTTGCCATTTAATTGGATGTTGGCAGTGGCAGGCGCAGCAGGTGGCCAAGAGGGGATGGCATCTATTTTGACATTTGACACAATTTGGATGGCTCGACACGGGCCAGGACTTGCCAGGACTGCCAGGACTTGCCGGGGGCATCAACAAGCCTGTGTAAGAAGGGTGGACTTTTAATTTGTCACTAATTTTCCACGTCTCGTCAAATTTCATTTTGTGCTTCATTAACGCCCTCTAAGGCTGGCTAAAAAAGAGGAAAAGAGGAAAAAAACATGGGTCCAATTTCGCCAACTTAATGAAAGTGTCAACTTTAACGAGCCTCAAATTGTTTTCATTTTCACTTACCAACAATAACGGCCATATAATAATGATAATAATAATAATAATAACGATGCCGGCAGCGGATTTCCTGTCCCCTCAACGATATTGATTGCTTCATCATCAGCGCCATCAGCTTTTCTTCTCTTTTCCTTCGTTTTTCCTCGGCATTTCCCCATTTTCTTGTTTTTCCCGGCATCTGCGAACTGCGAACTGGAGCTTTGTCACTTGATTGATTGGAAAAATTATTCAATCTGGTCTACACGGCTTCTCGTTATTTATTTTGGCTTAACGCGGGGAGTTATTAATATTATTGGGGAGCAACTAAGTCGATTAAATAGATATTTTTATTGGAATTATTTTCAATTATTTCCTTAAAACTATGTCTGAATCTATAACTATTTATTTTTGACACTGGCTTAACTTAGAGCTGAATCGAGTTCCCAGAAGGACCTTTCGAGATGCCAGCCAGGAAGGAGCTGGGAAAAGGAAGGAGTTGGAGTTGAAGGAGCTGGTGGCCGAAAAGCTGCCTATTTAGACAATTGCTGTCAAAACATTTGGTAATGGATACCGGCCAGGAGCAGGAGCAGGAGCAGGAGCACTAACTAGGACACAATGCCACAGCACACACACAACAATCACAGAAATAAGTGGAAGGAAACGCGGCAAGTTGATTAAATTGCGTGAAGAGCTAAACGACAAACAGCCAGGATAATGGCAGAAAGGATTGAGGATTGAGGATTGCCCGTGTCATGACGTTCGGGTTTCGATTACAAAAAAGGAAATGCCGTCTTCCCCTCCTCCTTACTTTATTTTTATATATTCTTTTGGCCTCGGCTCCAATTCAATTGCCGCTTCCGCTGGCGCAAATGTCATTCGTCCTGCACAAAAGGACTCTTGGCTGGGGCCTGGTCCTCGCTGGTTGGTTTTAATTACGCCAAGTGATTCGTAATAAGCAAAATGGAAATCAAATGCGCCATCTTGCATCCGCCTCTCAAGTGACATTTATCGCATTTTATGTTTTGACAGGACTCGAAGCCGACTCTGGTTCGATCCCATATAACCCTAAGCCGGTGACATTTCCATTTCCCGTGGAGCCACCAAAAAAAGGGGGAACTCTCCGGGAATACCAGGGCAAAATGGCGCTTTGTCATCCAAATTATAGCCACTGCTAAAAGGGTTTATATGCAAGGACCTTTTAATTTAAATACACCAAAAGCGCACTTTTCAGTATGAGAATAAATAAGGAAACTAAAGTCACTTAAAACCGTTTGCTATAGAATAATATTAGTAAATCAAAATATTCTCAAAATATTTGTAATATTAGTACCCCTATTTTATTTTCAGTGAACCTAACACCCTCGATGTCGATAGCACCCCGCACCCCGGAGAAGGACACAAAGGACAGCCTCGTTTTCCACTCGAATTGAGCCGCCGATGACAAGCGCCTGGCCGTGGGCCTCCCCTGCCCCCGTTTTCCCACGCTTATGCATTATGCAATCATTATATTTTCATGCCTATTAACAAATAAATAAATCTAAAGAAATTTGCATAAATTTCACGCAGGTGATTTGATCAGCGGAGTGTGCAGCGATGATTGCGATTACCATTGCGATTGAGTTCTCGAATACTCCTGAATGAATTGAATCATGACTACTCAATTGGAAGGGACTGAGGAAAAACAAGCTATATATTTAAGAGGGATCTATATATTTGTAGAGAATTACCAGATTTGTTTTTTATTGTCCCTAAATTTGTTAGAAATACTCAGTGAATATTGTTGAGGTGTTTCCTTAGTTTAAATGTACAGATTCAGTGTTCAAAATAATGTAATGTATTAAAATATTTATTCATCTTATTTATTACATAATTCTTGTATATAATGAAACGTATATTTTATTGTATACTATTATTTATTATTATACATATTACTTTTAGAATAATCACATTTTTATATATATAATATATATATAAAATAATATATAAATAATATTTCGCCTCCCTCAATTAACAAGTGCGCATAAAGTCGAATTCCACGAAGGCTATTACAATGCCATTTCCGCATGTCCTTCGGCCAGCTGAATAGATCCTTTCTGGCATAATATTTTTGAAGTGGTTCAACCAATTGAATAGACAAAACCAATCACACATCCCCTGATTCGACAATAAGTGTCCGAGAATGATCATCTGGGAGGCAAATCGAGTTGGCACTCACTTAGCCGTGAACACTCACTTTTCCGGATTTTCACACCATCTGAGGCACCTTTCCCCCGCATGTCCTTCCTGGGCGCTTCCGCTCCTTTTGTTGCTCAATTTGTGCCTCAATTTGCTCATTTATTCCCATACACTTGGCTTGCCATTTTCACACTTGCCAAAGGACAAATTGAGTTGGACACACAGGACACGGGGTACGCACGGAGAAAATACATAAATAAATATCAAATTATTAAAGTGATGCTTATGGAATTATATAAACAGTCCAACATAAGTTAAATAAATATAAATATTGAAGACAAAAGTTAGATAAGTTTATGAGTCAAAACTGGCATTAAATTAAACAAATTAAAATACATAAATAAATATCAAATTATTAAAGTGATGCTTATGGAATTATATAAACAGTCCATGGTACAACCCATAAAATAAGTTAAGTAATTAGAAATATTTAAGACAAAAGTTAGATAAGTTTATGAGTCCAAACTGGCATTAAATTAAACAAATTAAAATACATAAATAAATATCAAATTACTAAAGTGATGCTTATGGAATTATATAAACAGTCCAAGGTATGTCCCATAACATAAGTTAATTAAATAGAAATATTTAAGACAAAAGTTAGATAAGTTTATGAGTCCAAACTGACATTAAATTAAATAAAAATAAAATACATAAATAAATTATTAAAGTGATGCTTATGGAATTATATAAACAGTCCAAGGTACGTCCCATGACATAAGTTAAATAAATAGAAATATTTAAGACAAAAGTTAGATAAGTTTGTGGGTTCAAACTGGCATTAAATTAAACAAAGCCAGCCTCCCAACATTTAAAATCCCAATTAGAACAGATTCTTTTATTTTCTGAGAATATATATAATGTATATATAAGCCTTAATGATATGGTAAAATATTAGCAAATTTTTCGCTGTGTCTGGTGGACAAACTCAATTGCAGTTCACATGACAGGACAATTGGAGTGCTGGCCACAGCTGGGAAGTGAGGAGGATGAGCCGGATATCGTTATCATTGTCATTATCATTATCATTATCGTTATCCTTGCACCTTGCACCCGGCAATCCCATTGAATTGCTGACTAATTGCTGCCTGCTCTTTGGCGCCGCCCGCCAACAGTTTTCCCTGTTGGCCCGCGGAAAAGCGGAAAAGCGGGAAAGTCAGCCGTGAAATTTTAATGATTCGTAAGTTGATACGCCTTGTGAAGGAATAACGACGCCGGGGTCGGAGGGGGAGGGGGAGGGGGAGGGCAGATGCAAATTAAGCGGGATTCTCGCCTTTGTCAACCTCTCACTAATCTGGCGAAGGACGACATTTCCTTATTGAGTATCAAAGGCGAGTGGAAAGTGCCGTGGAAAACCCGCTGAGACAGAAGGAAGGGGAGGCAAAAAAAACAACAAGAGTTCTCCCGGAAAATCCGGAGCGGGGGCCGGGGGGTCACGTCAAAAGATTATGACAATTTTCCCACCACAAATGAACATGAAAATCCGACAGGCGACAGCCGACAGGCGACAGCGACAGCCAAAGGAGCAATCGCCGAGGACGAGGACCGAAGCCAGGACTCGGGGCCATTGTTAGCCGCCGTTGACGAGGATTAAGGACATTAGTGCCGTGCCTTGCCATGGAAAATAAGAAAATGACAAGATTCACACAAAACGAGAACGAGAAAAATCCGACAACGGCATAAATGTAATCAATGTGGAAGGAAAACAGCGAAAATTATGATTGATTTCGATTGTTTGATTGGGTCGAGAGAAATGCCAAATTGCTGGAAGGAGTATCGAATGGCCTTCAGGCGAAAAAGGATCCCCATTCCCATTACCAAATAGGTCTAGTCCGAGACTACATACTATCACACTACCTGATTACTATTATTAAATGCATTTGTAGTCTTAAATAAAGTATAAACAAGAAAATATTCTTGAAATGGGTCTAAAAGTACTTATAGATAACAAATGTATAGTTACTTTGATCGAAGAATTCTTTGGCTAAGAATTAATAATAAAATAAAATACATTAATAGTATTATTACTTATATTTCGGAAGAACTAGGCTTAAGATCCGAAGGCCTTCAAATATATAGAAAATAATCTTGAAGACATTGTTACCTGCAATTGAACATGTGTCTAAAAGTAGTTCTGGATCACAAATTCATAATAACTTTGATAGAAGCTTTCTTTCATTAATAAAATAAAATACATTAATAATATTTTTACTGATATTTCGGGAAAATTAGGCTTAAGATCTGAAGGCTTTCAAATATATAGAAAATAATCCTTGGAGACATTGTTATCTGCAGTCCTTAGAGGCTCAACACATGGAAATTTGGATAGTTAAGCCTAAGACATATTCCCAGCCAAGTAAATCCTATTTGCGAGTTGATTCCGAAGGACTTGCAGCGATTTGGCCACTCGAGTTGCAACTGAGACGAAGTGGAGTGCCAGGGTTGCCACCCGGGAGGCGTTGCACTTGAGTCCTGGCTCTCATTAAAAATCATTTAGGAAACCCTTTATCAGCGAGAGGCGAGTGTAACCTGAACAGGACTCCTTAGGGGTTAGACGGCCTCAGCGACGGGGGGCGTGAACCGAGCGCCAGCCGAAGGGGGGTTGCAAGACATACAAATAAAAAAATAGAGGCTCGAGTGCAGCCTGCAAGGAGGCTGGAGAGGTCCTTTTGATCGAATTAAGGCGCCCAGCATGGCGTCCAAATATGGCCAACTTGGGCGCAAAAACCACCCAGTGCCCGGGCAAAAAATCACCCACTTTCCACCTGCCTCGTGCTCGAGTGCAGTTTATTGTTTGATTTCGCTCTTTGTGCATTTGCTCGCCCTTTGAAATGCAAATTGAAATTCAAATTAAAATCAAGAGCGGGCAAAGCGTTCGCCATCACTCCGCCACTCCGCCACTCCGCCACTCCGCCAGTCGGCCATCATGGCCATCTCGTTACCTTTTTTTTTGCACTCGGATACTCTGGTATCCGCCCAATTCGTGGAGATCAAAGTGGAGCTTCTCCCATGTGAAATGTGGAAATTTCGAAAGCGCTCCTCCTTTGTGATTGTGCAGCTCGCCCGGCAGTCCCCCCAAAAAACACAAACGAAAAACAAGAAAATGTGAAAATGTGAAAAGAAAATGCAAATAAAGTTGAAATAAAGACATCAAGATGTCTGAAAGGCTTCACGCTCCGATGCGATGGACAAATGAAACTTTTCCCCTGCCTCTGAATGAAGACTGGCTTTCATAATTTAGATGGGGGCCTTGGATATCAAAAGGCCATTTTACAAAATGGCCAAAACACTTTGAAGTTCAAAAAAGAGGCGAGAACAAGCCTAGAGCTTAAAGTCATTTTCAATTATATTTTACAAATATTTATCAATCTTTGAAGCAATACTTAGTATTTTTATTAAAACATTTTTGATGTAAATGAATTATTAACAATGGGGGTGGGCTTTAAGCTTTTATAAATAAATAAAGAAGTCAATAAGAGTAAAACTAATGAGGAATTATTGTTCAAAAAATGCTATATATCGCGGTAAAATTTTTTTTGAAGAAGTAAATTGGTGTTTTGGCTTATAATTTGTTAATTAACAACTCCATTTTTAATTTGTTTAAAATGAAACTTAATTTATGATATTAAATGATATAAATACGTCAAAAATTTGCAAGAATTGAACTAGAGTTTAATCAAAGCATCTCTTTTATAATAAAATTGTATAATTTATCTGAAAGCCAATAAAATTTAACTCAGTTTATGATATTATATGACATAAATAAGCCCTAAGTTTGGAAGAATGGAACTAAAGTTTAATCAAGGCATTAAAGGCATATAAAAGATAAAATTGTATAATTTATCTGAAAGCCAATACGAATCCCTTTAAGTTCAATTCTTTTACAAAATGAAGCCTTATGCTTTATGGCAAATATAATATAATAAAGAAAGTCAACAAGAGTAAAACTAATATGGTATTATTGTTTAGAAAATGCTATAGAAGAGAAGCTTTTTTAGGAACAATAAATTGGTGTTTCCGGCCACAATTGGCTTATAATTTGTTAGTTTACAACTCCATTTTTATTTGTATAAAATGAAACTCTGTTTATGATTTTAAATAATATAATTAAAACCAAAGTTTGGAAATATCAAATCAAAACATCCCTTTTATAATAATAATCATATATTAACTTATCTAAAAGCCAATACGAATCCCTTTAAATTCAGTTCTTTTACAAAATGAAGCTTTATGCTTTATGGCAAATATAATATAATAAAGAAAGTCAACAAGAGTAAAAACTAATGTGGTATTATTGTTCAGAAAATGCTATATACCGCGAGAAGCTTTTTTTCTGGCCACAATTGGCTTATAATTTGTTAATTTACAACTCCATTTTTATTTGTATAAAATGAAACTCTGTTTATGATTTTAAATGATATAATTAAAACTAAAGTTTAGAAGTATCCCTTTTATAATAATAATAATATATTAACTTATCTAAAAGCCAATACGAATCCCTTTAAACTCAGATCTTTTACAAAATGAAGCTTAATGTTGCATTATGCTCCCATGAGGATAATATTTGATTTATGCCGAGTCCTTTCGAGTTCTCCCCCACCTCACCTCCAGCGCCTTTGGGCAGATGGCAGATTAAATGAATTGGTAAAACACTGAGGGACGTATAAAAAACGCGTTACGCAAAAAGTGCAATAAGATGCAGATGCCGCCTTTGTCAAACACACGTGGCACGCCACCATATGTCCCCGAAGGACGTCCGTCCGCTGCTCAAAGGGATCGCACCTCAAAGCGTTATGCAAAATGCAAAATGCAAAATAATTGTTTATGGTGTTTTAACAATTTGCACGGGGAGTCCTTAATCCTCATTGGAGCCGAGTCTCTCCGAGTCGGAGAAATGCAAACTTGCATACATATATACAAATTATGTGGCGGCCAGGAGGATGGGGAGCATTGTGCAAGGCAGCCAAGGATATCCGCAGCGGCAGAGGATGGGTTATGGAAAAATGCGTCTCATTACAGGATGATACGAGTATACATTTATCCTTACACCCCCACACACACGCACTACAAATCCGCACTCGAGGACGACGTCGTTATCCTTAATTTATAAAAGTGTGTGCGTTGCTGCCTGTCGTCATCTTGTGAATATGCATAAAAATGGAAGGAATTATATTTCCGACTTCCCAGCGGGGTACACAGGAAGAAAAGGGGATTAATATGTTCTAAAACTAATTTGAATTGGATTTACAGGGAAAGTTATTTAAGATATGCGAGTTTTCTAGCTCTTCCAAGTCCAAAAACAGGCTATAATATGTAATAAAACTTAAACCATCTCTAACTATTTTGTACCATATAGTTGTTAATTTATTTAATATATATTATTGAGTATTTTTTATATATTTGATTAGATCTTAAAATAATAATATAACCTAATATTAATATAACCTATAATAATATAACCTATTTTCATTAAGGTTCTATTTGAGTTCAGATAAAGTTTCTTTATAAGTGGATACTTATATATACTCGGAAACTATAACTTATTTCAAAGATTTTTAATAAACGGAAATCATTAGGGCAAAAATGAGTCTTTTTGATATATTTCATTTTATAAATTAATAGTTAGTTAAATATGTTTAAATATTCCTTTACTATATTATCCGAAATTGATATCCCCTTCGCTGTGTGTACTTTTGCCACCGCTGACATAATGAAAAGTAATGCAATGTAACCGAATAACGAACCAACCAAGCGCAGCCGTTGTGCCCCCGAGCCACCAAGAACCACCCAGTAGTCCTGCCCAGACATTCCACCCGGTAGTCCCACCCATAAATCCCCCACAGAAATCCCTCCCAGAAATCCACGTGGAAATGCAGGAGAAGGAGCAGGCAAGGGACCCAACCGTGCACCGCATTTACCACCTGCAGGCTGCAGTTTTTCCTTTTGTGCCTCAGTAATTTGCATATGCATTAATATGCTTCAAGTGTCCCGTATCCGTATTCGCATGTCCTTATCCGGCCATATCCTTGAGTATGAATAACAGCTTTGGTCCTTTGGCTTTTGTGCACTTGTGTGGAATCGCAGGAGAAGATCCCAGCATCAGAATGATGAGGCGGCAGAAATCGGTGGCTTTCACGAATGGCAGGCGGGGAGCGGTGTCCTTTTAATGGTCCTCGTTAAGCGATCCGCCAGGGGAGTCCTGCACTAACTAAGCTGCAAACGGATACTTGCCTTCATAATAATAAACAGCCGCAGATTGCAGCACTTTTCCAGGGTCAATTTTTGTAAATTTTATGACAAAGCTATTACATCTACATTGAATTTTAGTTATGAATTGAAAAATATCTTTTAATTTAAAACATATTTCTAAGAAATAGTGGGATATTGAAGAACGTACTCTTACTTTTAGGAATGCTTTAAAATAAGGAACTGAATATATAGTTAATAACTATTGATGATAGATTGTCTAAAGTAATTTTGTTTCCTTTATAGTTACAATTTTGTTTTTTAATACACATTTTGTTATAAAAACATTTATTTTCTACATTATTGATAAACATCATGTTTATATTCCTTCATTCTAAATAAATTTCAAATGTTCTACTTAATTTATTTATTATTTAAATTATTAATTTTGCCATTAAGATCAGGTCAACATTTAAGGAATCAATCCAATAAATGCTGAAGTCTATTGGTGATTATTAAGTCCTTCCTTGAATTTTGTGGGTACTCTTTGGCACATAAAAACCCCCAAAAAGATATGATAGTTAATGAATTTTTAATTAAAATGGTTTTGGACTCCAATTAATTCCATAACAAATATATTTTAATTTAATGTGACAGTTAGCCCTAGCTGGACATTGTGAAAGTGGGCCCCAGTCCTATACTTATTTATTCAGGAATATTTTAAAAAGGAATATATACCATAATATTATTTATTTATTATTTAATCAAGTAATTAGCTTTTGATAAACCGCGTTTAGCGCCAACCGTTAACTGCTAACCGTCCATCGTTAACCGTTAACTGCTAACCGTCCATCGTTAACCATTAACTGCTTACCATTAGAAATGTATTTTAATTTAAAGTGACGGTTAGCCCTAGCTAGACGTTGTGAAGTGGGTCCTTAACATATTTATTCAGAAATATTTTAAAAAGGAATATATACCATAATATTATTTATTTATTATTTAATCAAGTAATTAGCTTTAACTGCTAGCGTTAACTGCTAACCGTCCATCGTTAACCATTAACTGCTTACCATTTCCCAACCCCTGGCGTCAAATGAAAATTTATAATGGCTTCCTCTTTAGATGGCCAGAAAGAGAAGGAGCGAGAGCCAGCCCAGCTAGAGAGAGCAAAGGAGAGAAATCGAGATAGAGAGAGAGAGAGAGGGATAGCGAAAGGCGAGTGAGTGCGCAGGTCGAGCGAGTGCGAGCGAGAGGGCGCGAGGGCGGGAGCGCAAATGCAATTCATAAAATGAAAATGAATGAACGAGGCCGCAGTGGGTGCGAGCGAGAGGCCGCTATGCGGGGCGAAAGAGAGGGGACGAGCCAAATTAACTGGGAGGGGCGAGCAAAAAAAAAATAAACCTCCTGTCAAGGATGATTGCAAAAATCAGCAGAGCAAGAAGTGCCAGGGGTTGGTGACGTCGCTCGGCCACTCCATATGCTGTGCCAAACGGGGGGGTGGGGGTTGGGAACCCCCCCTGAAAAACCCACCCCACCAGGGGGGTAGCAGGTGGGAAACAACCACCAGAAGGTCACCACCTTTGGTTAAACAGAGACGGCAACGCGCGTCCAGGACCTGGACCTTGGCGCCAGTTTGGGTCCTGGTTGGCTGTTGGTCCGTCCAGATTTCGGCTCCCCTCGCCCTCCCCGCTCCGATATTAACATCGGTGATTGCGGTTATGATGATCCCGAGTCTCCCCTACCAATCCCCATCCGAGTGGTAAACACTCGCTCAATTCAATTTGCGTTGCAGCGCAGGACATCCAGGACATCCAGGACATCTCCCCGGCCCTAATGAGGCGTATCGCAGGCCGACTCTTAATGAGGACTCTCTCCCTCGGCTGCCTGCAATTAGACTGATTGCGGTTAAGTGCAGTCAATTAATTGGAGGAGGCTTAATGCACCACCGGATCCGACGACAAGTGCTTACCTCGTATCTTTCAGATTCAAATGCAAAATGCTTAAGTTTGTCTTACACATGAGACTGAATACTGGTTAAGTTAATAGTCCAGAAGCTGAAACTCCTTTCATGTTAACAAATATCATATCTAAATCAATATATATCGCAAACTGTGGCTTACATTGTCAGAAAATCTATATTTGATTTATTATAGAAAACATTTGTACACCGATTTTTGGTTTAAAAGTTTAAAGCTTAAAATACATTTAATTTTTTTTGAGAGTGAAATACATTGGCAAATATAGATTACAATAGATATATTAACGAAATATATATAAATAATATATTAATATATAAGTAATATATTATCTAAAATATCAATATATATTATTATATTATTTTAGATTCAAAGCTTAAAAGTTGTAAAAATAATAAGTCTTTCAAGAATATTATATGAAACTTAAAA